>OU383797.1:4598498-4662743 GCA_910950805.1 Acrocephalus scirpaceus scirpaceus
GGTGTGAAATTGAGGACATGAACTCTAGGGTGTCGATTCCAAGGATGGATTTGGGAGATGGATTTCAGGGGATGAATTCCAGGGAGTTTTGCACACTCCCAGAGGAATTTCGCGCTGAAACCAGGCCGGATCCAGCAGGAATCACTCCGCAGGGATCCTTTCCTCACTTTCCTTCACCTCCCACGGCAGAGTCTCCGCTGTGGCCCAAGGAGAAGGTGGATGTGATCGAGGTGGATGAGGGGGCCCCGCTGAGCCTGCAGTGCAACCCCCCACCCGGCCTCCCCGAGCCCGTCATCTTCTGGATGAGCAGCTGTGAGTCTGGAATGCCTTTCCTGGGAAAATTCCCAGGAATTCTGGAGCTGGGAATTCCAGGAATGGCGGCTCCATCGCCTGTGGGGTTTAAAATAACCGTGGGTGGGGTTGTTGCTGACAGTTTGGGGTTGGTTCTGTCAGCTTGGGGCTGGTTCTGTTAGTTTGGGGTTGGTCCTGATAGTTTAGGGTAATTTCTGCTAGGTTAGGGGTTTTTCTGCTAGTTTAGGATCATGGCTGCTAGTTTAGGGTCATTACTGGTAATTTAAGGTAATTACCTCTAATTTAGGGCACTTTCTGCTAGTTTAGGATAATTTTTAGTAGTTTAGGGTCCTTACTGGTAGTTTAGGCACTTTTTTCTGCTAACTTAGGACACTTTCTACTAGTTTAGTGTCATAACCACTAATTTAGGGCACTTTCTGCTAATTTAGGGTCGTTTCTGTTAGTTTAGGGCCTTTCCTCCAACTTTAGGCTCACCACCCCTATGCAAATGGACCAAAACTTATAAAACTGTGAGACCTTGTGACCGTCGTCCATTTTGTGAGCATTTTGTGTCCATTTTTGTGACCATTTTGGGTCAATCTTGGGTATAGCCCTGGCCAGGTTCTTGTCCTGCCCATGGTGCAGGAGATTTATTAATTATGGTGCAGGACATTTATTATTTATATTTAATTATATATTAATTAAATATAAATATTTAAATAAATATAATAAATATAAATATTTCTTTAAATATTTATTGAAGTGCCTTTAATGGGCACTTTACTTATATATTAATTAAATATAAATATTAATAATATAACTTATAATAATTATAATAACATATAATTTATAATATAAATATTAATTATATATTAAATATAAATATTTAAATAAATATAATAAATATAAATATTTATTTAAATATTTATATTTATTTAAATATTTATTTATATATTTAAATTTTTAATTAAAATTTATATAAATCTATATATATTTATATATATTATTATATATATAAAATATAATATATAAAAATATATATAAAAATATATATAAATTTAAATTATAGATATAATATATTACTTTATTATATAAAATAATTTATATAATAAATTATTTATAATTATTTTTTATTATATAATAAAAATTTTATATAAAATTATATATTTTTATACATATTTATTAATTATATATATAATATATATTACTTTATTCTCTTAGCTCTCTGTCCAGTCTCTTATGCAGCTCAGCCTTCCCAAGGCGTGAAGGGAGGGATGGGATGTGTGAGGTGTGGAATAGGGGTGGTGACAGGGTGACTGTCTTGGTTTTGAAAGAAGACAGGTATCTGCTAAAGAGGGGCAGTGCTTCTCTTGGAATGGATAATTCAAATATTTTTTTTTCAAATTATTATAATTTAGAAAAAAAATTAAAACGGCTTTCAGGCAGAGATATGGGGATAGGAATAACAGTTCTTTACTAATAAGTATAACAAGGCAAACAAACAACGACAACTACAGCAATTAATAGCGAAAACAGAACCAGGGACTTTGACAGGGCTTGGTTTCACAAAACCCGGGGCAGTCTGGTCTCTGGGGACTCTGAAACAATAAAACTAAGCTGGAACGGTGAGGAATCCCAGGCTGGGGGATTGGATACAATCCAGAGCTCCGTCGGTGGTCACTGGAGGGCAGGGATGTCCGGCAGGGATGTCCGGCAGGGAGGGCAGTGCGGGGCCGCGGTGCAGAGCGGCCTCAAAAGCAGCGGTGGTGGGACAGGGCTGGGCTAGAGGAAAGATCAGGATTTCCTGGGCACACGAGCAGATGGTGGCAGCTTTCCTCAGGATCGGACTTGGTGGTGCCAGTGGAACTTCTGCAGCAACAGCAGCCTGACTGTCTTCTTTCTGAGAGCAAGAGCCCGAGCCAAGCTGCCCCCAGCCCTGTCTTTTTTCCTGCCCCACCCCTCTCCTCTGAGAGAAACTCCCGGAGACAAAGAGTGTGGCTGAGTGCTGTGCCCATCCTTTTGTTTCACTTGAGCACCGATAAATATTCGGCCGTTCGTTGCCTCGCCAACCCTTGAGAAAAAAATTCTATAGGTAAAAAACAAGAACCAAGCCTAACCCCTAACAGCGACAAATTCCCGCAGCCATGGAGCCGATCCCGCAGGACAAGCGCGTGTCCCAGGGCCACAACGGCGACCTCTACTTCTCCAACGTGCTGGCGCAGGACGCGCTGACCGACTACAGCTGCAACGCCCGCTTCCACTTCACCCACACCATCCAGCAGAAGAACCCCTACACCCTCAAGGTCAAAACCAGTAAGTGGCTCACTGTGGGACCAGTTCGGGCTCTGTCCCAGAGGGTTTTCCAGCCAGGAATCCAGCAAGGGAAGAGCGGCTCTCGTGGTTTGGTTAGGGTGGGGTAAGGATGGGTTTGGGTGGGTTTGGGGAGGGAGGGGTTGTAGGTTCTTGGTTTTAGGGTTCCAGGGGTGGTTTGGTGTAGGAATTGCTGATTTTGTAGGAATTGCTGATTCCGTGTGTTTGGGAGTGTTCCACAGACGGGGCATTCCCAACATCTCCAGGGAAATGCAGGAATTGCCAATTCCCGGTGTTTGGGATAAAAACAGGGAATGTTTTAACAGAGATGTGGCATTCTCACTGTGTCCAGGGAACTGTAAAGTATCCAGATTCCCACTTGAAATGGGAATCACCAAATCCCTGTGTTGGGATAAACTGGGAGTGTTTTAGCACAGTTGGGGCATTCCCAACATTTCCAGGGAAACGCAGGGATCACCAGTTCCATGTGTTTGGGATAAACTGGGAATATTTCAGCACAGCTGGGACATTCCCATCATCTCCAGGGAAATGTAGGAATCACCAGTTCCATGTGTTTGGGATAAATTGGGAATGTTTCAGCACATTTGGGGCATTCCCATCATCTCCAGGGAAACACAGGGATCACCAATTCCATGTGTTTGGGATAAATTACGGAATTTTGACACATCTGGAGTATTCCAGGGGAATGTAAAATACCCGGAGGTGATTTGGTGCAGGAATCACCAATTCCGTGTGCTTGGGATAAACTGGAGAGCGTTTCCATGGCATCAGGGAAATTCATCTCCAGGGAAGTGTAAAATATCCAGAGGTAACTTGGAGCAGGAATCACCAATTCCATTTCTTTGGGATTAAACTGGGAGTGTTTCCACATTCCCACCGCATTCAGGGAAGTGTGAAATATCCAGGGATCATTCCCTGTTTTTAGGAAATGTGAAATATCCAGGGATCGTTCCCTGCTTTTGGGAAATGTGAAATATCCAGGGATCATTCCCTGCTTTTGGGAAATGTGAAATATCCAGGAATCGTTCCCTGTTTTTAGGAAATGTGAAATATCCGGTGATCATTCCCTGCTTTTGGGAAATGTGAAATATCCAGGGATTGTTCCCTGCTTTGGTGGAATTGGCTGTGGTTTTCTCCAGGGGATTGGATGTGGAAAATCGAGTGTGGGATGTGGAAAATCGAGTGTGGGATGTGGTTGTGGGTATTCCTGGGCCTCCTTTGCTCTGGTGAGAGCCTCTGGAATCTGGTGGGACACTCGGGATGGGCATCCCCAGGTGTCCCCACTGAGCATCGATGAGGTGACACCAGAGCCTCTCTCCAGAGCCTTTCTATTGGCTCCAGGCTCTTCCAGGGCAGTTTTTCCTCCAGGAATGAGAATTCCTGAAGGAAAAGGAATTCCTGGTGCACTGGGGTGACTCTGGAAGAGGGAATGGGGTCAGTTTGAGGGACACGAGGACCCTGAGCTGTCACAGGAGCTCGAGGTGACAAAATCCTCCATGAACATCAACCACCACTGGGCAGGAGCTTCCACCCATTCCCAGCATTCCCAGGAAGATCCAGCTGGGAGATTCTGGCTGGGTTTTGGGAGGAATTTAATTTGATTTCCAGGCAGCTTGAATGAACAGGAATGGGATGAGAAGGACTTGGGAATAACGAGTTTTCCACCTCGGTGTAGCAGCTCCTCCTCGGTGCAAAGCTGGAGTAGGGAATCAGGGATTCAAATCATTCCAGGTTTTTTTTTTTTTGTGGTATCATTTGTAAATCCCGGATATTGTTTGTGAATTCCGAATATTTTTTAGTTTGCAGAGCCGGGCAAAGAAAATCCCGGCGTTTATTTTTGGGAAAAATCCCGGCAAAGAAAGATCTGTGGGGTTTGGAGCCTCCAAGGGCTCCATCCCGATGGGTTTATCCAGCTCTGGATGAAATCCTGGTGGATTTTCATGGATTTGAGCTCCCCTCAGGTGTCCCCACATCCCTTCACTCCCAGACCTTGGAAAATCAAATCCTTCTCTTCCGGTTTTCCTTGGGAAAAAACTGCTGTAGGATCAGAGGGAAATTCCACCCCAGGAGCCTCCCAGATTCCTTAAAAATTTTGGAAGTCAGGCTTTAATTTCCCACACCAAAAATCCTTTATCCATAAAATGTTGGAAGGGAACAAGGTCGGATTTGTCCGGAGCTCTTGGATCACCTCAGCCTGAATCCCTGAGTTTGGCTCCTTCCAAAATTCTTCCCCAGCTCTCCTGAAAAATCATGGAATGGGATGCAGGAGGAAAATGGGAAGGTTCCTGGGGGGAATCACCTTTTCCTGAGGGAATTTTTGGGGTTTCTCCAGGTTTGGGGAGTTCTTGGGCATTTTCTGAGCTCTCTCAACCCCTGGCAGAGACTCAGGGATTTAAGGCTTGGGAATGTGGCAGTGCCAGGATATTCCCAGGCTCCAAACCAGGATTTGGGATGCTGGGGAGGGCAGGGCAGGATGGGGAATCCCCGTTTCCCAGAGAATGAGGGATTCATTCCATTTTCCATAGGAATTCCCAAATATTTTTGAGGGATAAAAACAGGGAATGTTTATTGAGGGTCAATAAACACCTCAGCGAGGAGCTGGACAAAATCTCCATTAATTAATTTGGAATTAAAAGGGATTTTACATCAAGTTCTACTCTAAAAATTATTATTATTGTTATTGTTATTGTTATTATTATTATTATTATTATTGCTATTAATTATTTTTCAGCTGGTTCTGCTCTTAAAACATAATAATAATAATAATAAATAATTATTATTATTATTTCATCTCCTCCTTGCCTTCCTCCATCATTGCCCAGCTGTGTCCATCCCATGGCAAAAGGCAGCTGGAATGTGGAATTTTTGTCCTCAAAAACCAGAAAAAAATCACCACCTCCTCCAATTTTTGGGTTTTCCCCAAAGATTCCAAAGAGGAAAACATTCCAAGGGAATATTTGCTCTCCAATTCCCACCCGTTCAGCTCTTCCCACCCCTTGGAGAAGGAACTCAGCCCCTTTTCCTGCTGCTCCTGCTGTGTGTGTCCTGGGAGGCGCCGCGCTCCGGGTGCTTTTGGATCCCTGCTCCCGCCTGTCCTGTCCTGGCTGATTTTTGGGATGTCCCCATGTTCCCAACCCTGTCCCATCCTGGCTGGTTTTTGGGAATTCTGTGTCCCTCATCCTGGTTGTTTTTTGGGATATCCCCATGTTCCTATCCTGTCCTGTCCTTGCTGTTTTTTGGGAATTCCTTGTGTCTCCCATCCTGGTTGGTTTTCGGGAATTCCTTGTGTCCCCACCCTGTCCAATCCTTGTTTTTTGGGAATTCCCCGTGTCCCTCATCCTGGCTGGTTTTTGGGATGTCCCCTGCCCTGTCCCATCCTGGCTGCTTTTTGGGAATTCTCATGCCTCATCCTGGCTGTTTTTTGGGAATTCTGTGTGTCCCTCACCCTGGCTGTTTTTTAGGATGTCCTTTTTTCCCCCACCCTGTCCCATCCTTCCTGGTTTTTGGGAATTCCCTGTGTTCACCACCATGTTCTGTCTTTGCTGCTTTTTGGGATATCCCCTTGTCCCCTGCCCTTGCTGATTTTTGGGGTGTCCCCATGTCCCCTGCCCTGTCCCATCCTGGCTGGTTTTTGGGAATCCTTGTGTCCCCATCCTGGCTGGTTTTGGGGAATTCTTGTGTCCCCATCCTGTCTGTTTTTTGGGAATTCCTCGTGTCCCCCATCCTGGCTGGTTTTGGGGAATTCCTTGTGTCCCCACCCTGCTCCGTCCTTGCTGATTTTTGGGATGCCCCCATGTTTTTCACTGTGTCCCATCCTTGCTGTTTTTTGGGAATTCCCCATGTCCCCCGTCCTGTCCTTGCTGGTTTTTGGGAATTCTCCCTGCCCCCCATCCTGGCTGTTTTTTGGGAATTCCCTCTGTCCCCTGTTCTTAGTGTTTTTTGGGGAATTCCCTCTGTCCCTTGTCCTTACTCTTTTTTTGGGAATTCCCTGTGTCCCCCATCCTAGCTGTTTTTTGGGAATTCCCCATGTTTCCTGTCCTTGCTAGTTTTTGGGGTGTCCTCATGTCCTCCATGCTTGCTGTTTTTTGGGAATCTCCGTGTCCCCTGTCCCTGCTGCTTTTTAGGAATTCTTGTGTCCCCTGCCCTGTCCCATCCTTGTTTTTTGGGATTTCCCCTTGTCTCCAGCCCTTGTTGTTTTTTGGGATTTCCCCTTGTCCCCTGTCCTTGCTGGTTTTTGGGATGTCCCTGTGTCCCCTGCCCTGTCCCATTCTTGCTGTTTTTTGGGATGTCCCTGTGTCCCCCATCCTGGCTGTTTTTTGGGAATCTCCGTGTCCCCCATCCTGTCCCATCCTGGCTGTTTTTTGGGATTCTCTGTGTCCCCCATCCTGGCTGTTTTTGGGATGTCCCCATGTCTCCCATCCCGGCTGTTTTTTGGGAATCTCCATGTCCCCCATCCTGTCCCATCCTGGCTGTTTTTTGGGAATCTCCGTGTCCCCCATCCTGTCCCATCCTGGCTGTTTTTTGGGAATCTCCGTGTCCCCCTCCCACGCTGTCCCCCCTCCCCGGCTCTGCTCACGGTGTTCTGTTTAATTGCAGAGAAGTCCCATAACGAAACGTCTTTAGGAAATTCCCCCGCCATGTACCGCGGTGAGTCCACGCTGGCTTTGGGAGTCCCGGCCTAACCCAGTCCCGCCTAACCCCACTGACCCCATCCCCTGCCCGCGTCCCCTTTGCTGTCGCCGTGTCCCAGTCCTGGCTCAGCTTTGCCAAAATTTATCGGCAAAAATCCACCCAAAACCCCACAAAGTTCCCGTTTTCCGCTGAGCGGGGTTTGAGCGAGTTAAGCCCGGCTTGGGAGGTTTGGGGTTTATGGGATCAGCCCCGCGTGGCTGAGCTGGATTTGGTTCCTCTTGTCCTGTCCTCAGCAAAGCTCAGGGTTTAAACATTGGATCCTGATCCCTCTTTTCCGTGTCTCTTCCAGAGGGAGCGTTCCTGGTGTTTCCAGCTGAGCTCAGGCAGGGATAAAAAGAGGGAAGAAAAAGAGGAATGTTTGGGTTTTCCTGTCTGGGGGATTTCTGTGCAGGGAGGTTGGATGTGCTGGATGCTTCCACAGGCTCCTGCCCTTCGTCGGGACAGGAAATTCCCATTGGATTCTGCCCCAGTTAGGAGAATCCCATCCCAAAATCCTAAATCTTGGCAGGGAATTCCCTCTGGATTCTACCCCTTTTAGGAGAATCCCATCCCGAAATCCTAAATCTGGGCAGGGAATTCCCTCCGGATCCTGCCCCAGTTTGGAGAATCCCATCCCCAAATCCTAAACCTGGGCAGGGAATTCCTTTTGGATTCTGCCCTTGTTAGGATTTTGGGGTGGGATTCTCCTAAATCCAGGCAGGGAATTCCTTTTGGATTCTTCCCCTTCTGGGAGCAGCCCCTCCCCAAATCCTAAATGATGCTTCAGGCACAAAAAACCCCAGGATGGCTGCCCTGGGAAGGGGTTGGAATTGT
Source organism: Acrocephalus scirpaceus scirpaceus (assembly GCA_910950805.1). NCBI lineage: Eukaryota > Metazoa > Chordata > Aves > Passeriformes > Sylviidae > Acrocephalus > Acrocephalus scirpaceus. The sequence continues at coordinate 4,606,626 of OU383797.1, forward strand.
CAGGGATGCGCTGGGATAACCAGGGCAGCACTGAGGGATTTTAGGGAGCAGGGGGAGATGGGGCTGGGAGTGGGATTTTGGGAGCACAGGGAATCCCGGGAATGTCACCACCTCTCCAAAGCCACCACGGATTCCAACCACTCCCAGATCCGGAGGTATCCCGGGCAGGATTCCCTTCCTGCTGCTTTTGGGGCTGGGATTGTGCGGGGTCAGCTCTGGGAACGTCCCTCGCTGTCCTGGAGTGAAATCCCAGCCGGAGCCGGAGCTTCCCTGTGCCCAGGGCACAATTCCCATCCCACGAGGACTTTTGGGGACAAGGAGGGCGCTGCCAGCTGGGAGAGCTGGATGTGCCAGGCCGGGGCACGGCCAAGGGAATCGGGATCCTGGCACCGGGAGGGTTTGGAGGATGCTGAGGAGCTGGGAAAGGCTCCGCAGCGGAATCAGCCCGGGAAGAAGAGCTGGAACGGGCTGGACAGTCTGGAAATACTTGGAAAAAAAGCTGGGAAAAGGGATTGGCAGCAAAATCAGCTTTGGTGGGAACCATCAACCACCTGGAAGGGTCAGGAGATGGGGCAGGGACAAAGGGAATTCCATTGGATTTCCATTGGATTTCCGGATTTCCCCTTGGATGTCTTTGTTCAGGGAAAAGGGATTTTAAGAGTGACTCCATCAGGAAAATGGGATTTTATCCCCACAATCCCATTTTGTGGGTGCACAGGAGAAATTTCCTGCTGTTTGTGTTGTAGCATTCCCTGGAAAACTTCCTGGCTCCGGAGGGTTCAGATCCTCCCTCTCCCACCCCTGTGCAGACCCGGACTCCAACCCAGGCCTTAATTAACTCAATAATTAATGAGCTGGGGATAAAACTCTTCCCCTCAGTCCTTTTCTATGCTGCTGCCCCAGAGTTCCTCCCTGGAATGATCTGGCTGGGAATGCTGGAGGCTTTGGGATGTGGAGAGGGATGTGAATCCCAAGGATTCGAGGTTCTGGGGGGATTTGGGGCACTTGGCTGTTCTTCCTCAGGGTGCTGATCCCACAATCCTGGCTCAGCTCCGGAGGCAGCTGGAAAAGGGGTCTGGAAGGCTGCAAATCCCATTCCCAGGATGCTCCTGAGCTTGAGAATGTGGGATCTGCTGGTGGGGACGTGGAGCACGGGAGATTTGTGGGACATTTGTCCCAAATTCCTCTCCAGGGCAGGGATAACCACAGGAAGTGTCACCCACCCCTTGTCCCCAGGGCTTGCAGTGATGATTCCCAGAATTCCAGCAGCAATTTTCAGGGAAAAACCATCCAAAAGGATAAATGGAATATTTCATTAGCAGAATTTCCCACTTTTTTCCCCCTTTTAATGGAATTAAAACCCTGTTTTATCCCTTTTCCTCTCTTATTTTTGGGCCAACCTGAGGCAGTTTGAGCCTGGCTGTGTCGGGATGGGCACATCCCTGGAAAATGGAGCAGATGGAGGAATTTTAGATGGGAAAGGGGCAGTTGGCAGCTCTGGGATGAGAATTGGATTTTTCTGGGACAATCCCAGTTCACAGCAAAGCTCGGGAGCAGAGTTGATTTTTAAACAACCCCAGGATTTATTTTTCCAGCTCGGATCCATCCAGAGGGATGAGGGAAACCTTGACACTTCCAGCTGGAACTTCCACATGCTCAGAGCCTCTGGTTCTGAGGGAATTTCTGGCTGCTCCCTGCTAGAAACAGCAAAATATTTATTATTTATTGATTTCTATTCATTATGTATTAATTATTATTTATTAATGGTGCTGTGCTGAGGCAAAAATCAGGGGTTTTTTTTAGGTTCGTTAAAGCCAGGAGGGTACTAATTAATCTCCCTGATTGTTAATTGCCATCATTAATACAGGCTTGTAAAACCCAGCTTGCTCCGCTTAGTGCTTCCAGTTATCCTGGAGTGGGAATAAATCCTGATCAAAGCCGATCTTGGCCGATAAAAGAATGAATTCCCACTTTTCTGAATTGTTGGGAGAAGCTCCCGGTTGTGGTGGAGGTTTGGGAGCTCTGCCCTGGGTTTTGAGCTGGTTTAACTGGGAATGAGATTTCTCCGGGAGCAGGGATGCAAACGGACCAGGAGAACTCGGGATAAAGTCGGGATTTTCCTGCCCTGGTAATCCATTAATCCATAATTGACTAAATGGGAGTGCACGGGGAGCCCGTGGGAGCGGCGGGGTGTGGGATCAATTCCAAGGATTCCATGGATGGTTTGGGTTGGTTTTTCCTTCCCTAAGGTGGGAATTCCAGAGAAAAATTCCTGTCCTCGCTCCCTTCCTCCTTCCCCTGCCACAGCTCTGGAAGTTTCCTAAAATTCCCTGAATCCTTGTTGCCTCCCACTCATTGAGCCAAGGAAATTTTGGGGCAGCAGAAGCCGCATCCCAAATCCTGCTCCTGCACCAGGAGGGTCTCTTCCCATGGATCGCTCCAGGATTTTTTGCACCCCTGTTCCCATCCCTTTCCTGATCCCATAACTTCCATCCCCGCTGCCGCTGCTTTCCCGCCCATCTCATCCTGTTTCGTCCTCGCTGTTCCAGATCTAGGTCAATCATTCCACTTCTTAATGGAATTTTTGCCATGAATAATTGATTCTTTCCCCCCTGCACAGAGGCCTTCGCTGCGTGTGGATCCGTAGGGAATTGTCTCGTGTCTTCCCTTTGTTCTTTTCCCGCTAAACTTCCCCGTCCAGCCCTAAATGGGTCATTTTGGTGGCTGAGCTGTCCCTTTCCAAGGGGAACCGTCCTTCCAGGCCTCCGGGAAAGCTGGAAAATCTCCTTGGTGCTGCTGGAGCCCCGGGGATGCTCCGTATCCCGGAGATTTCTGTGGAAAAGCAGAAATCCATTTATTCCGTGTCTGAACAAACCCTTTCCGTGCCCATTTTATCTCCTGTCCTTCATTATGTGTTACATCCATCAATATTTCCCAATTCCATCCAATTCCAGCCCATTTTCCAGAGGCAGGGAGGGCAGGAAAAGCGGGAACTGATGGAATGGGGACCGGCCCCAATGCTCAGCTCCCCCTGCTGCTCCTTCTCTTCCCTGCCCACCAAACTTCCTCCCTTTCCCCCTTTTTTATTTTTAATCCCAAATTCATTTGGAGCCCCCCTTTCCTATCCAGACACATTCCCGGGTGAGTTCAGAATCCCGGGATGGCCCGGGAGGTGACGCCTTCCATGAATTCCCAGAGACTTTTAAAAGACCCGTGTTCTGTTTTCTTTGTTTTCTTTGTTTTTTTGTTTGGTTTGGTTTTTTTTCCTTCTCTCCCACTGATTCCAGCCCGAGGGATCACGGAAACCACTCCCAGCTTCATGTATCCCTACGGAACTTCCAGCAGCCAGATGGTGCTCCGAGGGGTGGATCTCCTGCTGGAATGCATCGCCTCTGGAGTGTATGTACCACGGAGAGGGGGATCCCCAGGAATTCCCAGCGGGATCGGGGCAAGGAATCACCCCTGGATGGGGAAAAAGGGATCATTCCCTCCTTTTTAGTTGTCCCAAAACCTGCTGGATGAGTGAACAGAAATGCTGAGGTTTCCAAGGGTTTTCAGGTCCTTGTCCGAGGATAATTCCCTATTGTTTTGCCCTAAAGTTTGGGAATTTCCTGGGAGATCCTCGCCACCATGTGGGGGAGGATTTTTTTGTCCCCCAGAAGCGTTCTGGGCTCCTGGTCCTGCCCACGCCACCAGACCATGGTCAGGGATGAGCTTTGAGGTCCCTTCCACCTCAAATCATTCCAGAATTCCAGAATTCCATGATCCTGCATTCCCAGGAGGATCAGGAGGGGAACACCATTCCTGGACAGCTGGGAATGCTCAGGGCCGTGGTGGGAAGGAGAACGATGAGAAGAAGAGCGGCCCACCGGTTAGATCAGACCTTCTCCCTGGGTTTTAGCTGTTCCCAGGATGGGAATTTTACTGTTATTTGGGAATAACAACCCTTGACTTGAGAGTCATTCCCTTTGCCTCTGGAAAAGCTCTGATCTGCTCCCCTCTCCTCAGACCAGCACCGGACATCATATGGTTCAAGAAAGGCGGAGAGCTGCCGGTGGGTAAAACCAAGATGGAGAACTTCAACAAGGCCCTGCGCATCTCCAACGTGTCCGAGGAGGACTCCGGGGAATATTTCTGCCTGGCCTCCAACAAGATGGGCAGCATCCGCCACACGATCTCGGTGAGAGTGAAGGGTACGTCACCTTTACCTTCCCTCTTGGGGTCCTGGCCGCCCGGAGCCGGGAGGGGACGTTCATGGAATGCTGGGAGGGACGGTGGGGCTTTTCCCAGGGGATGCATCCGTGCTGTGTCCATGTTCTTTGGGGAATCATGGAATGGGTTGAGTTGGAAGGATCACCCAGTTCCACCCTCTGCCATGGGCAGGGTCACATTCCACGATCTCATGGAATTGCTCTAAGTCCCATCCAACTTGGCCTTGGACACTTTCAGGGATGGGGCAGCCAAAGCTACTCTGGGAATTCCATCCTCACCCTCCCAGGGAACGACTCCATCCCAATATCCCATCTAAATTTTCCCTTTTCCAAATTAACTCTTGTCCAAATGGCCCCGAAAGCAGCGGGAGATGGGATCCCACTGACAGAAATGGTGGTGGGTTTGTGTGGCCAAGGAGACGGAAAGGGATCTCCTCCTCCACCAAATCCCAGGAAACCCGCTCGGTGTTTCCATCATCTTCCTCCCCCAGGGAGCGTTGGAGGGAGGATTTTGGGGTGGTGCCACTGTCCCTGTGTCACCGGGGCGGGGCTGTTTTCCAGCTGCTCCCTACTGGCTGGACAAGCCGGAGAACCTGATCCTGGCCCCCGGCGAGGACGGCCGGCTGGTGTGCCGGGCCAACGGGAACCCCAAACCGTCCATCCAGTGGCTGGTGAACGGAGAGCCCATCGAATGTGAGTGAGGGAGGGACTGGGCCTCCTTCCCCAAAATCTCCACCAAAATCCCAACTGAGAATCTCCTGGCTGGGCATGAGCCAGAGTTGCCTCCTTCTCCAACATCCCAGCCCAAATCCCAGCCCAAATCTCAACCAAGGATATCCTGGCTGAGCATGAGCCACAGTTGCCTCCTTCTCTAAAATCCCAACCAAAGTCCCAACCAATGATCTCCTGCCTGAGCATGAGCCAGAGTTGCCACCTTCTCTAAAGTCCCAGGCAAAATCCCAGCCCAAATATTAGCCCAAATCCCAGCCAAGGATTCTCTTGGCTGAGCATGAGCCAGAGTTGCCTCCTTCTCCAAAATCCCAGCCCAAATCCCAGCCCAGTCTCAGCCAAGGATCTCATGCCAAGCATGAGCCAGAGTTGCCTCGTTCTCCAAAATCCCAGCCCAAATCTCAGCCCAAATTCCAGTCCAAGTCCCAGCCAAGGATCTCCTGGCTGAGCATGAGCCAGAGTTAACTCCTTCTCCAAAATCCCAGCCAAGGATCTCCTGGCTGAGCATAAGCCGGAGCTGCTGGTGGGGTCCAACACCCGCGTGGGCTCCACGTGAATGCCCAGCTTGTCTGGGATGGGCCCAGTTCACCCAGTGGCTCCCAGCTGCGGCTGCAGAGCTCACGCACCATCACCGGCTTTGAATCGGGCTGAGCTGGGAGGACGCCCCGTGACATTATGGGATGTATTTCCATTCGGAATCGAATCAAATCCAAGGAATTGTCCTTGTTTTGAAGCTGCTCCCCCCAACCCGAGCCGGGAGGTGGCCGGGGACACCATCGTGTTCCGGGACACGCAGATCGGCAGCAGCGCCGTGTACCAGTGCAACGCCTCCAACGAGCACGGCTACCTGCTGGCCAACGCCTTCGTCAGCGTGCTGGGTGAGCCCGCGGGAATGGGAGCACCCAAACCTCGGATTTCTGCGGAATCCAAGGATGGGTGGGGTCGGAAAGGGCCTTAAAGCTCAGCCTTGAAGCTCAGCTCAAAGCTCGTCTCAAAATGGTGGATGTGGCACGGTGGTGTTGGGTTGTAGGTTGGACTTGATGATCTTAAAGGTCTTTTCCACACTTGATGGAAACTTTTTCCAACTTTTTTCCAACTATTTGGTTCTGGGATTCATCCAAAATTCCACCCTCTTGCCATGGATGGGGGATGGAACCTTCCACTCTCCCAGGGTGCTCCAAGCGCCATCCAGTCTGGCCTTGGACACTTCCAGGGATCCAGGGGCAGCCAAAACTTCTCTGGCAATTCCATCCCAACCCCTCCCCACTCTCCCAGCTGGGAATTTCTTCCCAATATCCCACCTAAACTCTCCTATTTTAGTTTAAAACCATTTCCCTTTATCCCATTACCATCTTCCCATGTAAAAGTCACTCTCCCTGGTTTTTCCAAGCCCCCTTTTCCCTGCAGAAATTTTCCATGACTTTTCACCTTTGCTGCTCTAAGGGAATGCACAAAGGCACCCAGGCTTTGGAGCAGGAATCCATTGCCATGGATTTAAACCAGGCAAATCCAGGGATACCAGCCACAAAACGAGGCTGGAAGGGAGAGGGAAGGGAATGGATAAGCTCTACTCGGTTTTGAAAGTGCCACTAGGAAAAGTGAACCAAAAAAACAGGGGAAAGGCTGGAAAAAAGCAGCAGAATCCATTTTTTCTCCTTCTCCACCGCTGGAATTTTGGCTGTTGGCAGATGTTCAGCCCCGGATCCTGGGCCCCAAGAACCAGCTGATCAGGGTGATCGAGAACAACAGGACCCGCCTGGATTGTCCCTTTTTCGGGTCCCCCATCCCCACCTTGCGCTGGTAAGAGCCGGATCCCATCCCGCTCCATCCCGAGGGGTGGGAAAGGGGGCGGTTCCCGCTTTTCCTTCCCTTCCAACAGCGCTTTGTGGTGTTGGGAGGTTTAAGAACGGCCAGGGGAACATGCTGGATGGAGGCAACTACAAAGCCCACGAGAACGGGAGCTTGGAGATGTTCATGGCTCGGAAGGAGGACCAGGGAATCTACACCTGCGTGGCCACCAACATCCTGGGGAAAGCGGAGGCACAGGTCCGCCTGGAGGTCAAAGGTAGGGGCACATGGGTTCCAAAATCTTGGATGTTCTGGAGTTTGCAGCAGAAATAGTTGAGGATAAAATCAGCTATCAGAAGTAGCTGAGGTCAAAATCTTGGCTCTTCTGGAAACTGCAGCAGAAATAATTTAGGATAAAATCTTGGCTCTTCTGGAAGTTGCAGCAGAAAGAGTTGAGGATAAAATCTTGGGTATTCTGGAAATTGCAGCAGAAATAGTTGAGGATAAAATCTTGGGTATTCTGGAAATTGCAGCAGAAATAGTTGAGGATAAAATCAGCTATCAGTAGTTGAGGTTAAAATCTTGGCTCTTCTGGAAACTGCAGCAGAAAGAGTTGAGGCTAAAATCTTGGGTTTTCTGGAAGTTGCAGCAGAAAGAGTTGTGGATAAAATCTTGGGTTTTCTGGAAGCTGCATCAGGAATAATCCTTGAGGTGAAGGGGGTTGGTTGTGGCTGATCTGATCTTCCAGCACGTCAGAGCTGGGAGCCTTGAAATGGTGGAGATTCCATTGGAATGTTGGGGAAAAACCAAGGCTGGGGATGGTGGAAGGGCTTGGGGTGGGTGTCAGGCTGGGACACGCCACCAGCAGCACCAACAGTGACCCCAAGTGTTCCTCGGGGTCAGCTGAGGACAGTAAAACATTTTTGGAATTGTTTTTACCCCACTCAGCAAATCCAACTGCTGACTGCAAAAAATGTTGGTGTTTTTTTTTTTTTTTAAAGGCTCAGCACGAATTAATGACTCATCAAATTAATTTATTTTTTCAAAGCTGGACAAACACCCCAAGTGTGCTCGTCCTTCCCAAGTAACCTCGCTCTCGGTTAAGTCCCCGAACCAAACCCCATGGTTTTGGGACATTGACCCTTTGTGACCTCCTGCAGACCCCACTGGGATCATGAGGAATTTGGGACATAACCCTTGACCCCATGCAGACCCCACCAGAGTTGTGAGGGAACCTGAGGAGTTTGGGGCGTGACCTTTTGTTTGTGACCTCCTGCAGACCCCACCAGGATTGTGAGGGGACCTGAGGGGTTTGGGACATAACCCTTGTGCCTATGCAGACCCCACCAGGATAATGGGGTGTCCTGAGGGGTTTGGAAGGTGACCTTTTGTTTGTGACCCCATACAGACCCCACCAGGATTGTGAGGGAACCTGAGGACTTTGAGGTGTGACACTTTTTTCGTGACCCCATGCAGACCCTTCAAGGGTTGTGAGGGAACTCGAGGAGTTTGGGACATAACCCTTGACCCTATGCAGACCCCACCAGGATCATGGGGCGAACACAAGGAATTTGGGACATAACCCTTGACCTCATGTAGACCCCACCAGGATCATGGGGTGTCCTGAGGGGTTTGGAACATGACCTTTTGTCTGTGACCCCATACAGACCCCCCAAGGGTTCTGAGGGAACTTGAGGAGTTTGGGACATAACCCTTGATTTTATGTAGACCCCACCAGGGTCCTGGGGTATCCTGAGGGGTTTGGGGTATGACCTTTTGTTTGTGACCCCATACAGACCCCACCAGGATCGTGAGGGGCCCCGAGGACCAGGTGGTCAAGAGGGGCTCCATCCCCCGGCTCCACTGCCGCGTCAAGCACGACCCCACGCTCCGGCTGATGGTCACCTGGCTCAAGGATGATGCCCCCCTGTACATGGGGAACAGGTCTGTGCCCAAAAATTCCGCACGTTTCTCTCCCAGAATTGTTGGATTTTGTAGTAGAACGTCCCAAGAGTCCTCAGGGATAAATATTGTGTTCCCACCTGAGCAACATTTGATGTTTTTGACACTTTTAATCTCATTGGCTCCCTCCAGCCATTCCGGCTGATTTATCAGTAAATCCGGACTTTGCCGCAGGTTTTATTCCCGGATATTTTAGGACATCTTGATAAAACCTGGGAATTCATAACGAGCCGCTCCAAAATTAATGTTTCTCTGCTGTGGCTGGCGCAGCTTTAATTTCCTTTCCACACCTGACTCCCCTTTCTTGTGAGGCAAGATCTGATCCCAGGGCACGAGCCCGGGCTTGGCTGTTGTCCTAAAAATGTGATTATTCCCCAGATACACCCCAGGGCGCGTGATTCCTTAGGAAATGAGCGTTCCCAGAATAACCCAGCACATCCTTAGCTGATAAAACCTCCAGAGCGAAGACGTTCTCAACTCTGGTTGAGTTTCCAGCTGGATTTTGTCAGGGAACATCTCCAGCCTTCCTAAATGAGTTGGGGCAGAATTTTGGGATGTTTTTTTTCCTTGAAGGTTGAAGAAGGAAGAGGATGGTCTGACCATCTTTGGCGTGACTGAGAAGGACCAGGGCAGTTACACGTGCGTGGCCAGCACGGAGCTGGACAAGGACTTGGCCAAGGCCTATCTCACCGTGCTGGGTAAAGCCCTCCTGACCCCACAGCCGAGTGCTTGGCTTTGAACGGGACACCCCGACCTCGAGGTCAGGCTGGAAGCGGGGTCTGGGCTCTGAGGTTGTCCCCTGGATGCTCAGGGAGGTGCTGGCAGAGCGGGGGTTCCGTTGTTGGAGGATTCGCTGCCTCGGCACTGAAATGGTGTAAAAATTCCTGAGTTTTGAGGGGGAAAAATCAAACAGGAATTGTAGCACACAGCCCAAAATACCCCCGGGTGGATGTTGAAGATCCATGAGAATAGAAAATAAATTTGGGGGTGAATTTAGTGGGGTTTTGGGGTGCTGAGCAGTGGGGTTGGGGCTGAGCCAGCTCCTCCAGGCCCTGCATGTCCCCTTTGCGTGTCCCCCTTGCAGCACAGGCAGGGACAAATTCACCCCACTCCTCACTTGTGCCACTGCAAGCTCCGCTTGGCAAACAGGAATTTATCATTCCTGGGAATGCCACAACCTGCCAGTGCCCCTCCACAGCTGGAACAGCAATCCCAAACCCCAAATAATCCCCCTGGGCTTGATTTATTTCCCCTAATGGCTCATTAACCCCGCACCAGACTGAGATTTCCCTTTTGCTGCCGAACACGCACGTGGGTAAAGCAACAGAGGTCTCTGGGGGAAGGAAATTCCTGCTCTGCTTCCCAGGCTGGATCAATTCCCGCTGAAATCTGGAACTTTATGTTTGCCAGGTGCTCCTTTGGCCACCCAAGCTTAAAACTAACCCGGTTAACAAGCACTGTCTTACCTTGCAGCCATCCCCGCTAATCGGTTGACAGATTTACCCAAAGGTAATCAGCACTAATTCCTCGCCTTCCTTTTATTTCCCACCTTTGGTTTTGGTTTTCCCTCACCGGTAACTCCAAGAGAAAAGGGTGGCAGCTGGAAAAACTGGGGGAATGATGCTACCAGGTTGTCCTTGAAGGAGCTGATTTTTCCAGGTCCTGCCCAAATTGTCCTTGAAGGAGCTGAAGCTCCAAGTCCTGCCCAAGTTATCCCTGAAGGAGCTGATTTTTCCAGGTTGTCCTTGAAGGAGCTGATTTTTCCAAGTTATCCTTGAAAGAGCTGATTTTTCCAGGCTGTCCTTTGATATTGTTACCAATGCAACAGTCCTTGAAGAAGCTGATTTTTCCACATTATCCTTGAAGGAACTGATTTTTCCAAGTTGACCCTGCAGGAGCTGGAGCTCCAAGTCCTCTCCAAATTATCCTTGAAGGAGCTGATTTTTCCAGGCTGTCCTTGGAAGAGCTGAAGCTCCAAGTCCTGCCCAAGTTATCCCTGAATGAGTTGATTTTTCCAGGTTGTCATTGAAGGACCTGAAGCTCCAAGTCCTCTCCAAGTTGTCCTTGAAGGAGCTGATTTTTCCAAGTTATCCCTGAAGGAGCTGATTTTTCCAAGTTGTCCTTGAAGGAGCTGAAGCTCCAAGTCCTGCCCAAGTTATCCCTGAATGAGTTGATTTTTCCAGGTTGTCATTGAAGGACCTGAAACTTCCAAGTCCTGCCCAAGTTGTCCTCGAAGGAGCTGATTTTTCCAGGTCTTGTCCAAATCGTCCTTGAAACCCCATCCAGATGGGTGGAAAGCTCCTGTTCCACCACATTTTGTGTCCCACGGGGGCAGCTCCTGAGTGCAGGAATCATTTTACCTGTACTTGAAAATCCTGATGGGAAAAAAAAAAAAATGCATGGAATCCCCTAATTTTTACCTGGAATTTATTCCTGATATTGTATGAGCTGGCCTTTGAGATCAGATTAAAAAAAAAAGGGAAATTTCTATCAAATTTATGTTTCCACTGAGGTTTTGTGTCCTTTCCCTGGTGTTCATTTGCATTTTTCTGTGTAAGGTCACAAATCTATCTAAACCAGCCCCATCATTTTTTTTGGGGGGAAAGGCAGGATTTTTCCTGGGAAAGGCAGGATTTTTATTGGGAAAGGCAGAATTTCCAGGCAAGACACTCTTAGAAATGACCACATTTATATTTTAAAAAATCACTCTGGTCCCCTGAAGAGCTGCAGGACATGGATTGTGCCCCAGAGCACATCCTGCCCAGGGGGATGGGAGAGGTGGTGGGAACTGGGACTTGCTCCTGGGACAATTCCAGCCTCATTTATCCCATTCCAACAGAACGACCTGACCGGCCCAGGGACTTGGAGCTGACGGATCTGGCTGAGAGGAGCGTGAAGCTGACGTGGATCCCTGGAGACGACAAGAACAGCCCCATCACAGGTCTGTCCCCAAAATCCCCAAATCCCCTCAAATTCCCAAAATCCCCCAAATCCCCATCCACCTCCCTCTTCCCAGTGATGGAAAAATCCCTTCCTATCACACTAGGACATGAAATGAACACGCACTCACACACAGAGACATCCAAGGCAAAAAAAGAGGGCAGTTTATTTACAAAAATAGAATTTATAGATTATTTGGAATTTATAGATTTTTTCACAATGACAGCGGATTGGAGGATGAAATTCCACCCCTCAAGCACACTCAACCAACAGTCTATCAATTTTCTCCTCCTCCAAGGAATGCAAAACAATGATTAATTACATGAAAGCGCGCGAGAAACTCCAATATCAAAAATATAAACATCAGCAGGCTCAGCAAAACTTTCGAAAAACAGGGCGACACCTTCCCACCCCAACCCTTCACCCTCCTCTTCCTCCTCCTCCCAGACTACATCGTCCAGTTCGAGGAGGACCGCATCCAGCCGGGAATATGGCACTACCACTCCCGGTATCCCGGGAGCGTCAACTCGGCCGTGCTGAGCCTCTCCCCGTACGTGAATTATCAATTCCGGGTGATCGCCGTCAACGACGTGGGCAGCAGCTCGCCCAGCCTGCCCTCCGAGCGCTACCAGACCAACGGGGCACGTGAGTTTTTTCCCAGGATTTTTGGTCCTTGGAATCTGCCGGTCTCCGTGGAGGTTCTCCCCCTTTCGATCCCAGGAATCGGTTGATGAGGGCGGAGGTGGAATTTTCTGTATGGAATTCTCAAGCCTGTGGGGTGACAGTAAATGCAGAGATTTATGCAGAAGTCACTCGTTTTTATAGAGAAAAATTATTATTTATAGAAATATATTTTCTGTATTTTTTATAGAAAAATGTGGTTTTCCTTCTTTTCCTTAAAGGGAAGATTCCTAAAGGGATTCTCCCAGTCCTTTCGGACTACAGGAAGCTCTGAGATCTGTAGGAAAATCAGACTCGAGTGCAAATATTGTTAATTACTCTTATTTTTAATTGCTGTTAAAGCTGGTCAATGCTGTGGGGGTGGCGAGGCCCTGGCACAGATTATCCCAAAGAAATGTGCCTGCCCCATCCCTGGAAGTGTCCAAGGCTGGGTTGGATGGGGCTTGGAGCAGCCTGGGGTAGGGGAAGGTGGAATTGGGTGATTTTAAGATCCTTTCCCACCCAAATTCCTTGCTAAAAAAACAAAACAAACTCCAATCCACAACCAAGACCTGAGTTTGTCTGCCCAGTGCTTTTTCAGAGAATATTTGGGAAAATTCTGCACGAGGAATTCGCAGGAATCTCGGCAGTCCTGCTGCATTTCCTCCTTTACCCGTTCCGGGGAGGTTTTTGGAGGATCTGCTGGCATCTAGTGTTGGCTCTCGACAGTGCCCGCCGTGTTCCAGGCTCAAAGTGACAAACTCCGCTCCCTCCACAATGGTTTCCTTTCAAAGATTTAGGACATTTAGGGAACAAAAAAGAGCCTCCTAAATAAATGGCCTGGTTTTCCAGAGGACTGAGAGTCTCGTGTCCCATTAACCTGAATGGGAACTTCTGGAAAAATCAGGCCATTAACTTCTGCCTTGGAAGGACTTTCGGCTCGCAGGGTTTTAACCACTCAGTGGTTGGTTTGGGTTTGTTTTTTTTTTTTTGACATTGAAAAATTCATTGTTCTGGTTTTCAATGTGAATTTCAGGTCCTGAAATAAACCCGACAGGAGTTCAAGGGGCGGGGACGCAGAAAAACAACATGGAGATAACGTGGACCGTGAGTTCTTCTTGGATGCCTTTTGGGATGGAGTTGCAGGATGAGGGGGAACGGGTTCTATCCCTCTATTCCAGAGGGACAGATGGGATATTGGGAATTAATCCTTCCCTGGGAGGGCAGGGAGGGGCTGGGATGGAATTCCCAGAAAATCCATGGCTGCCCCATCTCTGGGAGTGTCCAAGGCCAGGTTGGAGCAACCTGGGATCGTGGAAGGTGTCCCTGCTCATGGGGGTGGGGTGGAATGGGATTTCAGGTCCCTTCCGACCCAAACCATTCCAGGATTCCATGAACTAAAAAAATCAGGAGGTACAAGAAAGACCATTTTTAGTGCTGTGATAAAAGGAATAATTCGAAAAAATTCAAAATTAAAATAAATCAAAGACGTGACACCCAAAGATGTCGGATTCCAGACTCAGCTTCCCAAATTCAAGGCCTTGAGCAGCTCAGAGGATTTATGGAGCCGCTCTTGCTTTGCTCCCTGCGCCAGCAGGTGTCAGCCACAAATCAGGGATGAGCTGCGAGGAGGGTGGGAACGGCAGCGGGAATAGAGGCTGGAATATGGGGGTAGTGGATATGGAATATATATTGTATAATTCTATATTCTGCACACATATTATTTATTTAATATAATATATAGATAAGGAATCTGGGTTTGTGGAAGTGTCTCTGCCCATGTGGAAGGGGCCTGGGGTTTCAACCCAAATCCCTTTCAACTCAAGCCATTCCAGGAATAAAATCTTGGATTTTGTGAATAAAATCCTGGATTTTTTGAATAAAATTTCCTGGTCCTGCCTTGGCCCTGGAGGGCAAGAACTCATTCTGCCTCTCCTTGGGAACAAAACCTTGCCCTCCTTTGGGATTTGCTGACAGAGCCTGGAATTGGACCCCACTGCTGAGCCAAGAACTTTTGGGTCTCCTTTGCAGAGAAATCCAAGAAAACCAAAAAACCTGAATTTTGGTTTTTTCTTCCTTCTCACTTTCCCTTCTCTGTTCCGCTCCACCGAAGCCTCTGAACGCAACTCAGGCTTATGGGCCCAACCTCAGGTACATCGTGAGGTGGCGGCGGCGGGACCCGCGCGGGAGCTGGCACAACGAGACGGTGCGGAGCGCGCGGCACGTGGTGTGGAACACGCCCATCTACGTCCCCTACGAGATCAAGGTGCAGGCCGAGAACGACTTCGGCAGAGCCCCGGAGCCCGACACCTACATCGGATATTCCGGGGAGGATTGTGAGTGTTCCCTCGGATGCAGGTGGGGTTTGGGGGTGGTGCCGTGCAAGGGTAAGGAGTGTCATGGATGTGGGCAGGGCATGGCGGGATTTGGGACAAAAATCTGCTTTTGGTTTGGGGAAGGCTTGGAGGAGCTGGGCAGTGGAAGATGTCCCTATCCGTGGCCACCTGGGCTAAGAAGGTGTCCCTGTCCTTGGCCACCTGGGCAGTGGAAGATGTCCCTGCTTGTGGCCACCTGGGCTATGGAAGGTGTCCCTGTCTGTGGCCACCTGGGCTGTAGGAAGTGTCATTTCTTGTGGGCACCTGGGCTATAAGGTGTCCCCACCCATGGCCACCTGGGCTATGGGAGGTGACCCCACCTATGGCCACCTGGGCAGTGGAAGGTGTCCCTGCTCATGGCCACCTAGGCTGTGGAAAGTGATCCCACCAATGGCCACCTGGGCTATGGAAGGTGTCCCTGTCTGTGGCCACCTGGGCTGTGGAAGATGGCCCTGGCCATGGCCAGCTAGGCTGTGGAAAGTGATCCCACCAATGGCCACCTGGGCAGTGGAAGGTGTCCCTGTCTGTGGCCACCTGGGCTGTGGACGGTGTCCCTGTCCATGGCCACCTGAGCTATGGGAGATGTCCCTGTCCGTGACCACCTGGGCTAGGGAGGTGACCCCTCCCATGGCCACCTGGACTAGGAAGGTGTCCCTATCCAATTAAAAATACGGAAATTAGGGGGTTTTTTGAACTTTGTGGTCCAACCTTGGGACAGGAAAAAGTTGGATGTGCTGGGATCCCTCACCTGGAGAAGGAGATGAGCCAGACCCTTCCCTGCTGCAGGAATTTCTGCTTCTAGCTGGATCAGGAATGTTCTCCTTGATGGCTGGAGGAGCAAAATCAGATTTATTTTCCTTCTATGGAAGAGGGTGGATCCATCGTGGGGCTGCAGCTCACGGGATTTGTGATGGGAAAAGCACAGCAGTGGGTGTCCAGCTGTCCAGCTGTCCATCTGTCCGAGCTCCAGGGTCATTCCAGGTTCCTAACGGCCACTCCGCTTTATCCCTGCCCGCCCAGATCCCAAGGCTGCGCCCACAGATGTCAGGATCAGAGTCTTAAACAGCACAGCCATAGCTCTGACCTGGACCCGGGTGCACCTGGACACCATCCAGGGACAGCTCAAGGAGTACCGAGTGAGCAAATCCCAAATTCCCGAATCCCCGCCCAGCACTGACCATTAACACAGCTAAACCTCCCAAAATTCCTGGCTGGCTCCTAGGGATGGAGCTGCTGGATGTGAGGATGACAGAAAACTTCCTTTGGTGGCCAGGAGCCTTTTGGGTTTGGGGCAGCACCAAGGATTTTCTCTTTGGGGTGTCAGGATGGGGTTGGGGACGTCTCCTGCTGTTTCCTCTGGGATTGGCTGCAGGATTTGGGATGCTCCAAGAAAATGGGGAGGGATTGGGATAGTCCTGGCCACGAATCAAAGGGAATCTGAGGGAGTGACCCCATCCAGGTCAGGTTTTGTGTCATCCCCAAAATACTGACAGCGTCTTCTACTGATCAACAACCCCCACAAATCCTAAACCCGCCGTCAGGACTAACTGGGCACTAAAGCCAGCGTGGATCTGTGTTTTTCCAGGTCTTTCCAGATTTATATTTAATATTTATCTGTCTTTCTGGACTTATCTCTAATATTTAATATTTGCTGCTGATGAACAGAGGATGGAGCCCTTCAAAGCCAAACCCTGAGCAGGGCCATTAAAACATCCCCAAAACCTCACGTCCAGCAAGGAATCCCAGCGTTCCCAATCTGATCATCTGCTGGCTCTTCTTTTCCTCATTCTGGGGGATTTTCTGAATGGATTTCTGCATGAAATAGGATTTATAGTCAGGAGCTCAAATGGGAGATTTCCTGAATTCAGGATTTTATTCATGCCTAAGTGTGTCCCACCTTTCCTTGTCGACCACTGCTCTAAGTGGAAAGGGAGAATCTCTTAGATTTTAATCCTTTGGGAATTAGGAACAGCTTTAGTCTGAGCTCAGTGGTTTTGCTCTGTGTTTTGGGAAGCTCTTAACCCCCTGCTCATCCTCTTCCTCACGTAACACCCCCGATTTTCCTCACGGAGCTTCACTAATTCCTCTAAAAACTTCCACAATCGAGCCACCCTTAGAGGCAAAATTCTGCTTCTTAACATCTAAAAACCCCCAAAACCCCGCGATTAAACGGGAAAAAAACTTCACGCGGCCCGCCTGTTTCTCGAAGGCTTATTTCTGGAGGGACAGCAGCTTGCTGAAGAACCTGTGGGTCTCCAAAAAACGGCAGTTTGTGAGTTTCCCCGGAGACCGCAACCGGGGCACCGTGTCGCGGCTGTTCCCTTACAGCAACTACAAGCTGGAGATGGTGGTCACCAACGGCCGGGGCGACGGCCCCCGCAGCGAAATGAAGGAATTCCCCACCCCTGAGGGAGGTACGTCCCCACAGCTGTGACGATTCTGACGTCTTTTCCTCCACCAAGGTCGGGATTAATCCATGGGAGTTGAAATTTTTGCATTCAGACTTGGATGTTTTATTATTTTTTATCTATTTACAGACTCACGAGCTGTGAGTTCTAACGGGCAAATTAGAGAAGTGAGGTAAAATGGAGAGCCTCTAACTCTTTCTAAGGTTATTTAAGTGCTAATTAACCAATAATGAGGTGATACCTGTATTATTTATATTTCTGACCCAAAAATGACCGCCCAAGGCCCGCAATGCGAACATTTTTCACCCAATCACAGAAAAACCACCAAAACCCAGGAAGAAGAAATAAGAAGATGAAGAAGGGCTTAGACAATGCCCAAAATCCTCCATCTTGCCCCATACATTTGATACATTTACATTTTATACTAAAATCCCAAGTTCAACTTTTTCACCCTGTGAGATCACACAAAACTATTCAAACTCCACAACCCCGGTGCCATCACTCAATTTCAGGAGCTGTTCCACGGCCTCAAGTCAAATGTGGTGCCTGCCTGAGGGTCAATGCCCCTCACAACAGAAAGCCTGAAATTTTCAGCCTCCAGGGTTCCAACTCCAACTCCCAGAGGGAATTTTAATGACCACCCAAGGCCCACAATGCGGACATTTTCCCCCCAATTAGAGAATTGGTGAAATTTTCTATTGGTGAAATGATCTTCCTGGATCTGCTCCACCCAAACCCATGAAGTGGAAGGAAGAGGAATTTTTTCCCTCTGGGAGATGTTTTTGGGTGGAGCAGATCCAGGGAGCTGAGCCGCAGCCGAGGAGTGATTTTAGCTGCTGTCACTGTTGGAGACATCGCTGAAACCACATCTGGAGTCGGCTCCTGACCCCTTCAGCATTCCCAAAAATCCCTGTCAGGTGCTCCGGACACTTCAACCAAGAAGATTTTGGGCTGAAGCAGAGAAATATTTGCAAAACCCTTTCCTAGGAACAGCTCCGTGCCCTTGATTTGCTGCCTGAGCTCTCAATGTCCCCGAGCCGCGGTTTGGGGACGTGGCAGTGGTTGGATCCACACTGGAAAATTCAGAAAAACCTTCCCAGGACCTTCAGGAATCATCGATTCCTCTGCCAGACTTTTAAGGCAAGAGCACCTCGTTCTTGTGTCAAGGAGGAACTCGAGGGTTTAATTTTGTCACTGGCACAGGAGCTATTTATAGACTCGTCGATAATTCCGAGTTGGAGCCGCAATTCCAACGGCTGGAAGTGACTTTTCCTACGGCGCAGGAGGGAGTTCGGGCACAGAAGGTCACGAAAATCCAAGAAAAGATTCTCAAGTCTTGTCTCAAAATATTTTGGGGTCTCCCCTTTTCTCTTCCTCTCCATCCCATCCCAGCGTCTCTCAGCGCTGCCTCTTCCTTCACAATTCCTTGGGAAAGTCCCCATTTTTAAAGGATTTTTCTGTGGATTATTGAGGTCGTTTCAGAAGAAAGGGTTCAATCCCTGTAGGTTTTGCAGGCAGGGGCATTGTGATCCTATTTCTGGGGCATTTGGGGTGGCTTTGGAGATTTGGGGTGATGATAAGGACATGTGGGTGGCGTAATTAATAATTACAGCGGATTTTACCGTTATCATTCGGATTTTAATTTTTCCTGCACCACCAAGTCCGTTTATCGACTCAAACTGACATTGAGGAGGCTGAAGGATATCCTGAACAACTAAAAATAAATCCCTGAGCTCTCCCATCTCTCTTCCCCCAATTAAGACACCGCAATTAGGAGGAAATCAGGAGAATAATTTAACTCCAGCCTGGATAATTCTTTCCTTCCTTCAGTAGTTGAAGCAGCGACAATCCCAAATATTCCTCAGGGTGAGGAGCTGTGGGCAGCAGCTCCCAGGGGGGAGATCTCTGGAATTCCATTTCCCAGCAATTTTTTTGGGATAAAAGGAGCAACTTCTGGGGGTTGTAAGAGAGGAATTTTTGGGATGAAAACCTTGGGATGGGAAAGGGGGTGTAAGGAAGGTTGGGAAATTTGGGTCCAATAGAAGTGGAGCTGGAGTTAAAGAAGTTTTTGGGATACTTTTTGTGCTTCTAAGGCGGAAATTTTTGGGGATGAAAACTTTGGGATGGGGGTGTAAGGAAGGTCAGGAAATTTGTGTCCAAGAGAAGTGGAGCTGGAGTTAAAGTTTTTAGGATATTTTTTGTGCTTCTGAGAGAAATATTTGGGATGAGCAGAGGGATGTAAAGGTCAGGAAATTTAGGTCCAAAAGGAGAATTAGGGTTGGAGTTAAGAGAAGTTATTGGGATAATTTTTATGCTTCTAAGGGAGAAATTTTTGGGATGAAAACCTTGGGATGGGAGGGGGATGTAAGGAAGGTCAGGAAATGTGGGTCCAAAAGGAGAATTAGGGCTGGAGTTGAGAGAAGTTATTGGGATAATTTTTGTGCTTCTAAGGGAGAAATTTTTGGGATGGGAGGGGGATGTAAGGAAGGTCAGGAAGTTTGGATCTGAGAGGAGAAGTGGGCTGGAGATAAGAGAAGATTTTGGGGTAATTTTTGTGCTTCTAAGGGAGAAATTTTAGGATGAAAACCTTGGGATGGGAGGGCGATGTAAGGAAGGTCAGGAAGTTAGGGTCCAGCAGGAGAAGTGGGGCTGGAGCTGCATTCCAGCTTTTTTTCTGTGGCCTTACTGGAGGATCCCACTGGATTTAGATCACACCAGAGCTGCTCTGCTTTTCCTCCCTGCTGAAAACCCCACCCAGCTCAGGATTTTTGGGATAAATCCCCGTGCCATCCATTCGGGGTGTGTCTGTGCGGGAATTTCGGTGTCCCCAGGGCCGCCCCCAGCCCGTGGCGGGTGCAGCAGTGCCGGGTTCGTGACCCTGCGTGTGTTTTCTCTCTCTCCCCTCTCCTCCAAGTGCCCAGCTCCCCCAGGTACCTGCGGATCCGACAGCCCAACCTGGAAATCATCAACCTGGAGTGGGATCACCCCGAGCATCCCAACGGGATCATCACGGGATACACCCTCCGCTACCAACCCTGTACGTCCCACGGCTCCTTCCCGGTGATAAATTGGGAAATCCTTCCCTTCCCGCTTTTTGCCAGGGCAGGGAGATCCATGGGGAACTGGAGACTTCCATGGTTGGACAAACTGGTGTTGGGAGGGGTCCTGGACATCTGCAGGAGGGAGTGGTGGGTGCTCAGCAGCTCCCCAGGCTCAATTTTTGAAAGGAAATTGGTTTTGATCTCAGATTTTGGAAGATTTTAGGTGCAGCCTAAAGCATTTTTTTGCTTACTCAATGCAAGTTGGATGAGGTGACACCCAGAGCCTTCTGAGCCCACCAGAAGGTCCCCCCAGCAGGTCCCCAGCCAGGCTGTCCCCAAGTGTCCCAAACTGGGTGCATTAAACAGCTCTGACCCCACAGTGACCCCACAGAGCCTCTCCGGGGTGAGGGGACAAGTTGGGGACATCTGCACCTAATCAAGGCAGGGGTGGGTGCTCAGCAGCTCCCCAGACTCAATTTTTGAGGGAAAATCAGCTGGATCTTGGATTTGGGAAGATTTAGGTGCAGCCAGAGTTGGTTTTGTCCCTATCCAAACACAAGATTTAAGAAGTGACACCCCAGAGCTTGGGGCAGTCGAGAGCACCTCAAGGTTCCCCCAGCACATCCTCAAGCAGGGTGTCACCAAGTGCCCCAACCCAGTGATGTTCTAGAGCCTCTGAGCCCCAGGGTGACCTCACAGACCCTCAGGGTGAGGGTCTGTGACACCCCAGAGCTTGGAGCAGTGGAGAGCACCCAAAGGTGCACTTGATGACACTCTGGCTGGTGCCCAAGCCAGGGTGTCACCAAGTGCCCCAACTTGGCCATATTTTAGGACCTCTGAGCCTCAGGGTGAGCTCACAGACCCTTGAAGGTGAGGGTTTGTGACACCCCAGAGCCTGGGGCAGTTGAGAACACCCAAAGGTTCTCCCCAGCAGGTCTTCAAGCCATGTTCTGGGAATATTCTGGGACCTCTGAGCCCCAGGGTGGCCTCATCCCTCTCAGGATGAGCTGGACATCCCAGGAATTCCCATCTGAGCCCGGCTTTCCCTCTGCAGTTAACGGGACGCGGACGGGCCGGACGGTGGTGGAGCACCTGTCCCCCAACCAGACCAGGTTCACCCTGCAGAGGTCGGACCCCATCTCCCGCTACCGCTTCGTGCTCCGCGCCCGCACCCAGGTGGGAGAGGGAGAGGGCCTGATGGAGGAGTCGCCGGCGCTGCTGGATGAAGGTAAGGGCAGCACCCGGCTCTGCTGAGGGGATGGGGTGGGACAGGAGGTGGCAAACCCAAAAATGGCATGGTGGCAGGCCGTGGGACAGCCCGGAAATGGCATTGTGACAGGATGTGGCAAACTGCAAAAATGGCATGGCGGCAGGCCATGGGACAGCCCAAAAATGGCATGGTGGCAAGATGTGACAAAACACAAAAATGGCATTGTGAAAGGCCATGGGACAGCCAAAAATGGCATTGTGACAGGATGTGACAAACCACAAAAATGGCATCATGGCAGGCCATGGGACAGCCCAGAAATGGCATTGTGGCAGGATGTGACAAATGACAAAAATGGCATCATGGCAGACCATGACAAATTCCAAAATGGCATCATGGCAAGATGTGACAAACCCAAAAAATATTATTGTGACAGGCGATAGAACAGCCCAAAAATGGCATTGTGGCAGGATGTGACAAACTGCAAAAATGGCATTGTGGCAGGCCATGGCAAACTCTAAAATGGCATTGTGACAGGATGTGACAAACCACAAAAATGGCATCGTGACAGGCCATGGGACAGCCAGAAGTGTTATC
Organism: Acrocephalus scirpaceus scirpaceus; assembly: GCA_910950805.1. Taxonomy (NCBI): domain Eukaryota; kingdom Metazoa; phylum Chordata; class Aves; order Passeriformes; family Sylviidae; genus Acrocephalus; species Acrocephalus scirpaceus. The sequence continues at coordinate 4,628,544 of OU383797.1, forward strand.
GGGGCAGACCATGGGACACCCAAAAATGGCATTGTGACAGCCAAAAAATGGCATGGTGACAGGCCATGGCAAACTCCAAAAATAGCATCACGGCAGGATGTGACAAACCTAAAAAATATTATTGTGACAGGCCATGGGACAACCCAGAAATGGCATTGTGGTAAGATGTGACAAACCCAAAAATGGCATCGTGACAGGCCATGGGACAGCCAAAAAATGGCATTGTGACAGACAAATAATGGCATGGTGACAGGCAAAACTCCAAAATAGCATCGCGGCAGGATGTGACAAACCTAAAAAATATTATTGTGACAGGCCATGGGACAACCCAGAAATGGCATTGTGACAGGATGTGGCAAACCCAAAAATGCCATCGTGACAGACCATGGGACAGCCAAAAGTGGTATCATGGCAGGCCATGACAAACCCCCAAAAATGGCATGGTGGCAGGCCATGGGACACCCAAAAAAATGGCATGGTGACAGCCAAATAATGGCATGGTGGCAGGCCATAGGACAGCCCAAAAATGGCATCATGGCAGGATGTGACAAACTGCAAAAATGGCATTGTGACAGGCCATGGGACAGCCAAAAAATGGCATTGTGACAGGATGTGGCAAACCCAAACAATGGCATTGTGACAGCCACCTCCCTGTCACCCCACAGGTGTCACCCAACCCTAAAAGCCTCCAGCGCCCCAATCTCGGCCCCATAATCAGATAAAATTCCCTGTGCCACCTCCTTGTCACCCCACAGATGTCACTCAGCTCTACAAATCTCCAGAGTTCCATCTCAACCCCATAATCAGATCAAACTCCTGGTGCCACCTCCCTGTCACCCCATGGGCATCACCCGACCCTAAAAGCCTCCAGAGCCCCAAAATAGGCCCCATAATAAAAGAGTTCCAGTGCCACTTTCTCATCACCCCACAGATGTCACCCAATTGTACAAATCTCCAGAGTTCCATCTCAACCCCATAATCAGATAAAACTCCTGGTGCCACCTCCCTATCACCCCATGGGTGTCACCTGACCCTAAAAGCCTCCAGAGCCCCAATCTCAGCCCCATAATCAGATAAAATTCCTGTTGTGGAACATCCATCAAATTTAAGTGGAAGTTCTGGAGCCCTGAGGGAACCAGGGTGGCTTTTTCCCCTCTTTAAGCTCGGCTGGCAGAGCTGGGATGGCGTTAGGGCCGGGCTTTAATGGGGTTTTCTCTCCTTCCCTCCATCCCCCAGCCCAGCTAATGGCTCTGAGTGGGGAAAATGATTCCTGCCCTGATCCCAGTGGGAATAAACCCATTCCCAACACCCCTGGGGTGGGATCCAGCAAAATTTATTGGATTGAGGGGGAGAAAACAGCCAAAGGAAACATGAGAGGGGCCTGGAATTGTTTTAAAAGGATTTGGGAGAGCTCGGGGGTTGGATTAAAGTGGAAAATTGAATATTTTTAGCTGGTTCACACCCGGATTTTGGACACTGATAGTAGCAAGGTACCAGTTGTGGTGTATAAATTTTACAATTTTAAAATTATAATATATTATATATAAAATAATATATAATAATAGAATATATTATATAAAATATATATTATAATGATATATAATATAATAATATATAGTGATGACTAATATATTATAATTAATATAATAACATACGATAATTAATACAATATAAAATATAATTTTAGAATTATAAATTTTAATTGATTTGGATCTATTTTACGTATTGGAAATATCAGGAGGTGCCCAAACCTGCTGGACAAAATGAGGAACCCCCTCTGTTGGGTTTGGGGTGAGGATGTGGCACCCGGTGCTGCCAAAAAACCCCAAATTTGGCTGTTAAAAAGCAAAAAATTATAAAATTTAAGTAATTTACTCGCATATGGCAGAAATTCGCCCTCCAAACGCGAGGTACAACACGAAATAAGTGAGTTTTGCTCGCTTTGATGGGACTTCATGCCAAGACGAGGCTGGAATTTAGGGAAAATAAGCGGATTAAGGAAATTAAACAGATTAAGGAAATTAAATCCATTTTCTGCTCGCCAGACGCCTCCAGATGTGGGATTTAAATCAGGTGGGACGAGCAAGGAAAAACCGAGGGGAAATTCGATATAAAACCAGTTTTTGTTGAGATCAGACCTAAACACCCACTTAAGTGCTCGGCTTAAAGACACCTTGGTCACCATTGTCACCTCGATGCCACCACTGCCACCTCAGTGCCACCTCTGGCCCCTCTTGGGAGATGTTTGTTTAATGTGGATCCTGGTGTGGTTTATCCTGGTTTATCCCAGATTCCTGGTTTATCCTGGATTCCTGGTTTGTCCCTGATTCCTGGTTTGTCCCTGATTCCTGGTTTGTCCCGGATTTCCTGGCTTGGTTTATCCTGGATTCCTGGTTTGTCCCTGATTCCTGATTTATCCCTGATTCCTGGTTTATCTCTGATTCCTGGTTTATCCTGGATTCTTAATTTGTCCTGGATTCCTGGTTTATCCCAGACTCCTGGTTTGTCCCAGATTCCTGGATTCCAGGGGCTGTCCCAGGTTGGATTTAATCCCAATTTCCCCCTCTCTCTCTGCTCTCCGATGACTCCGGCTGTCCTGGCGGCGCGTTGGGGTGGTTTGATAAATTCCTGTGTTTTTCTCTTCCCTCTTTCTCTCCATTTTCCCATTTTTCCCTCTCTCTCTCTCTCTCTCCCTGGCGCTGCCTCTGAAGCCACGCCAAGCCCAGGTACCGTACCCGGAGGTAACCGGCATGGGGGCAACGGAGCTTGCCAATTAAGGCGCCAATTAAGCCGAAAAGTTCATTAAAACCCTTCCAATGGCCACGCCAATCGGGCATTTCAAACATTTCAGGCACAAAGGGAACCAGGGAGCCTCCACAGCGGGGCAGGCAAAGATTAAAAGATCTCTAAGCCAGGCTTAAAAGCCACTCAAAAAATCTCCAAACCAAACCGCGGCGACCATGGGCCAGGTGAGCCCAAAGGAGAGCAAAGATCCCATTAAAATAGGATTTAAAAATTTTTTCCCCTATTAAAGAAGGGTTTTTTCCCTATTAAAGAGGGGTTTTTCCCTATTAAAGAGGGGTTTTAAACAGGTTTTTTTCCCCTCTTAACAAGGATTTTTCCCCTGTTTTAGAGGGGGCATTTTCCCTATTTTACAGGGGACTTTTCCCCGTATGAAAGAGATTTTTACCCTTTTAAAAATTTTATTTCTCTCTATTAAACACAATTTTTCCCCATTGAAGAAGAGGGGTTTTCCCCTATTAAAGGAGGGTTTCCCCCCTATTAAGGAAGACTGTCCCCTCTATTTCAGAGGGTTTTTCCCCAAATGAAAGAGGATTTTTTTCCCTATTAAATAATGATTTTCTCCCTCCTAAAGAGGGGTTTTTTTTCCTTATTAAAGAAGGGGGTTTTCCCTATTAAAGGGTTTTTTTTCCTATTAAAGAATTTTTCCCTATTAAAGAATTTTTCCCTATAAGAGCAGTTTCCCCCTCCTAAAGAGGTTTTATCCTATTAGAGGTTTTCCCATATTAAAGAGAGTTTTTCCCTATTAAAGAATTTTTTCCCTGTTAAAAAACTTTCCCCCCTCTCACAGAGGATTTTAAGCCCAGCTCTGCACAAACCCCTCTCCCTTTTTTTATCCCATTCCCACCCCACAAAACATTTCCGGCTCCGCGGGGCCCTCCCAGCACCTTTGGGATCACAACTGGAGATTTGGGATTTATTTTTTGGATGGAAATTCCCTTCCGCTCTCCCAGGGCTTTGATCCAGGAGATTCCTCCCCATTCCCGGTGTCCATTGGAAGGGTTGAGCGGGGATTTGAGCTGTGCATGTTCTGCATGGAGCCTCTTGCTGGCTTTGCCCTCCTCGCTATTCCCAAAAAAAAGGTGGGAGAAGGGAGAGATCTTTTCCAGCACCAGGGACAGCTCCGCCTCCTCCTCGCGCTTCCGTGGAAAAGGCGATCCCGGTTATCCCAACCTCGCTCCGACACAATTCCAGGTCACCCAGAGAAGGATTCAAACCTTTCAAACTTGGAAAATTCTGATTTCTCCCCACACCCAACACACATTTCCCACATTCCAAGCAGCACCAGAGCCTCTTCCCCCCTCAGGAATGTGGGAATGGCCGAGCAGGGGGCGCAGCCGGCGCCGAACTCATCCCCAAAAAAAGCACCAAACTCACCCTAAAATAAGCACCAAACTCATCCTAAAAAAAAGCCGAACTCATCCCAGAAAAGTGCCAAACTCATCCTTAAAAAGAGGCCAATTCATCCCAAAAAAGTGCTGAACTCTTCCCAAAACAATACCAAATTCATCCCCAAAAAAGCACCAAACTCATCCCAAAAAAAGCACCAAACTCATCCCAAAAAAGTGCCAAACTCAACCCCAAAAAAGCGCCAAACTCATCCCAGAAAAGCTTTTTTGGGAGCAGCAGCAGCTCCTGATTCCCGGCACCAAGGGCTCTCAACAGGTCTGGCTTTGCCTCTGCACATTCCAAGCAGGTCCAGAGGATGTTTCTTTTCCCAAAAAATCCTAGGAAACGCTCCCTGACCTTTCCCATCTCCACCGGCTGACCCAGATTGGGCAGATTTTTATGGAATTTTTCCTGAATTGCAGGGAAATTCTCCTTGCCACAGCTGGCGCTGACAGGGAATGAAAAGGTTCCTTTTCCAGGGAAATCCTGACGCAGGCGGGAGGAACCGGAGCAGGTGATGGAATCGAAGTGAAGTGCAGGGATTTTCCCTCAGGAAAGGCTTCACCTTTCCTAAGCCAGGCTTTGGATAACAGGAGAGGAGATTTAGGGAAAAGAAAAGATTTAAAATGGGCTTTTATTTATGCTCTGAGTGAGAGAAAAAAAATCCAAAGTGGATTTTTTGTTTTCCATCCTTATGGAAAAAACTTCACCAGGGAACATAAAGAAATCGGGTTTAGACTCACAGGGAAAATCCTGACTTTTCTCTGTCCACAAATGGGGTTTTGGGGAGAAAAATCCCATTTTTCATCACAGAAACAGAAGGAATTGCTGAGCTTTCTCTTTCTGCTTCATCACTCCCTTCTCTTCTCCAATTCCTTCTCTTTTCACATCGGATTTTCCGCACTTCATGGCCAAAGATTCCCAATTCCGTTCTGTTGGTAAAAACCAGGAGAATAAAAATAAATCTCTGCCAATGTCCTCGGCCCAATCATCAAAAATCATGAAAAATTCATCCCAATTCCTCCAAGCCTCATTATTTTGTAGACACACCCCAGGGAAAGCTGTTGCCACAGCCCGACAACACATTAAAAGCACCTTTAAATAATTAAAAAGCAGCAGAGATTGGGATTGTTTCCTGGATTTTGAAAAAAAAAACAACAAAACCCAAAGCCATTTTTCACTGAATTATCCCACTCCGAGCAGGATTTGTGTCTTTCCTTAGAAATTCCCATTTTTCCTCTTAGAATTCTCCCTTTCTGGGATTTTTCCCCTTAATCTGAGCTTCAAACAGGATTTTGTGGAAGGTTTGGATTCATTTTTTTATTGTTGCTCCGCTCCTGGCTGGCGAGGCAGCGAAGAGTTCAACATCTCTCATTAGCGAAATTATTAATTGCTGCATCCTCGATCCATCATCTTCCCCCTCATCCTTCCCTGGGATGGAATAATGGATCTGGGAGACGGAAAAAGCCTTGAAATGGAGGCAATTAAAGAGCTGAGTGCTCGTTTGGCTCCTTCCAGGAAGGTGGGCTGGGCGAAAATGGGATAAAGAGCTGGGAATTGCAGCCGGTGGTTTTTAGTCTGATTTTCTTCCTTCTTGGAGCAATTCCAGATGCTCTGGGGTGGGGAAAGTGGCTGCTTTGGTTAGGAAAAAAGGGAATTTTTCCCTCCATCCTGCAAATTCCAGGTGCTCCGTGCTGTCCCCAAACTTTGTGCCCAAGCCCTGGGAATGCAGGGAAATAATTCCAGCTCCTCCACAAAGTTCAGGGATGTGGTGGCTGCAACATAATGGTTGGTTTTTGGGAGGATGGATGGGATTTCCAGGTTTTCCAAAGTTTTGGGAATGCCACCCTTGGTCTCCTGTGTTCTTTTGGGGTTTTTGTCACTCCTGGTGGCAGCAAAAGTTTTTAAGGCTTTCCCCAGGAAGGGATTCCCGGATCTCTAAGATTCCTTTTCTTTGGGGGATACGGGATCCCTGAGATCCCTGAAACCCCCCTTGATCCCCGAAATCTGTTCCCAGCCCTCATTATGGGATGGATTTCAAATCCCCACATCTCCTCCGCCCCAAATTTCCCAGCTGCGCTCTCCTCCCGCATCCGTTTCGTCTTTAAACCCCACCGAGGCCGCAGCTCCGCATCCCGGGGCGGTTTGGGATCAAATCCCACCCTTCCCTCCTTCCCACCCTGCGCCCTCCCCGAGTTTTCCGGCTCACCCCATCCCACTCTTCACCCGGCCGCGCTCCTGCCAGGATGATTTCCATCCCCGCCATCCCCTCCCGGATCCAGGCCGAGTTATCCTGATGGGAAGTGACGGCTCCGCTGGCGGGGATCGCTTCCCCCCAGAGCCGGGGATGTGGGGCAGGGAGGGCAAATCCCTCCCGGAACAGCTCCAGGATCCCGCAGGATCGGTTTGGGTACATGAGGGAGCTCAGAGATAAGATAGGAATAACCAGGCTGGGATTTATCCTGGATGTGAAAAACGAGGTTCACTTTCTTGGAAAAATTTAGAAGTTTAATTAAAAAATTAAAAAGAAAATAGACAATTAGGAGAGACAAAAGCAAAATACATTTTCTAGGCTGAGGGTGCCTGGCACAGAACCAGCCAGCACACATGATAACAAAAAGTTTGTTCCTTAAAAGTATCAGCCTGTTGCATATTTTAAAAAATCACATGCATGATTCAAACGTTCCCCTTGAGTGTGAATTTTCTTTGTTCAGTTTCAACTCTCTTCAATTATTTTATTGGGTTGACTCTTCTCCATTCTGTCCGATAGCACAGGTCCCCTAAATTCTTCTCCCAAGGTTTTGGTCATCTTCATTTGGATAAAATACTTGATAACAGAAGTTCAATAAATTCCTTTTTTTTTGTAGCTTTTTGGTCAGCAATCTTCATGCAGGAATGAAGGATAAAACCTCTTTCTTCTGGTCTGGCTAGTTAGAGAAAAACCCTCAGTCTTTTACTTCTAACACTATGTTACAATCATTAAAAAAATATATTTATCACATTTCTAACTTCTATTAATAACAGAAAATAGAGTAGAATCTTCTTATATTATATATACAATATTCATTTTAATATTTGCAAAAATCCAACTCTATATTAGGCATTTTTAACAATACTCATCACATTTCTAACTTCCATTTATAAAGGAAAATACAGTAGAATCTTCCTACATTATGTATACAATATTCATTTTAATATTTGCGAAAAGCCAACTATATACTAGGCAAATTTATTATTTTTAAAAATATTCATCACATTTCTAACTTCTATTTATAAAGGAAAATACGGTGCAATCTTCCCACATTATACACACAATATTCATTTTAATATTTGTGAAAATATTGCGCATTTATAACACCAGATAATCTCTTCCCATCTCAAATCTAAATCTGAATTTCTGCTGCTCCTGGGAGAGCCCCGATTGGAGCTGGGGAAGCTGTTCCAGGTTTTCCTCCTTCTCCAAAGTCTCTTTGTGCTTTTTTGGGGTCTCGTTTTCCTCTTCCCGCGGGAATGCCGAGCCTGCATTAGCTGATGGTTCGCAGCCTCCATCCCGGTAATGGGGACATTAACCCGGCGACACCAATCTCTTAACCCCAAAAACCCCGCCAGGAGTTGGCGGAGATGGATGGGGACAAATCCCCGAGCGGGAAAAGCTTTTAGCGGCCTCAGGACCCCGCCGAGTCCTTGTGGAACAAACCCAGAAGGGCAAAACTCAAAAAAAATCCCCCCTTTTTTTTTTTAAATTTTTATTTTATTTTTTTGGCTCACCACGAACACGTGAGGGCAAAGCCGAGCCTGTGGATGTGTCTGTGGATGTGTCCCCTCCCTGTCACCTCCCCCTGGCCAGGCTGGACCCCCGGGTTGTGCATGGAGGGGTTTCAGATTGGGGTGCATGAGATCGGGGTGCTGTGGGGTCAGCACGGAGAGGAGCTGGGGAGGGGTTTTTGGGGTGGCTGTGACTGCTCTTGGTGCCTGGGCTGCATTTTTTGGGGTGGCTGTGCCTGCTCTCGGTGGCTGGGCTGCGATTTTTGGGGTGGCTGTGGCCGCTGCTGGGACTGGACAGGGATTTTGGGGTGGCTGTGATTGCTCCTGGGGCTTTGCTGCAGTTTTGGGGTGGCTGTGGCTGCTCCTGGGGTCGCACAGTGTTTTGGGGGTGGCTGTGACTGCTCCTGGAGCCAGCCTGGGGGTTTTGGGGTGACTGTGGCTGATCTTGGTGACTGGGCTGGGAGTTTGGGGTGACTGTGACTGCTCTTGGGGCTGAATGGGGTTTTGGGGGTGGCTGTTGCTGATCTCAGTGGCTGGACTGCAGTTTTGGGGTGGCTGTGGCCACCCCTGGGTCTGGACTGCAGTTTTGGGGTGGCTGTGGCTGCTCCTGGAGCTCCTTTGAGGAACCAGGAGTGCTCTGGGGACATCCCTGAGGCTGGTCTGGAGTTTTGGGGTGACTGTGGCTGCCCTGGGGGCACTTCAAGGAGCTGGGAATACTCCGGGGTCACCCCTGGGGCTGGGCTGGAGTTTTTGAGTACTTTGGGGTGCTCTGGGGGCACCCCTGGAGCTGGGCTGGAGTTTTTGGATACCTGGGGGTGATCTGGGGTCACCCCTGTGACTGAGCTGGAGGTTTTGGGTACCTTGGGGTGATCTGGGGTCACTCCTGGGGCTGGGCTGGAATTTTTGAATACTTTGGGGTGCTCTGGGTGCACCTCTGTGGCTGGGCTGGAGTTTTTGGGTATTTTGGGGTGCTCTGAGTGCACTCTGAGCTGGCCTGGTGCTTTCAGCCGTGCTCTCACCCTAATTCTACATCTCAGGCTGAGCGAGCTGCTGCCCCTCTCCACCTTTGGATGCTGAATTTCAGGGCTTGGGGACGGGAAAGAAAAGCCTGGCTTGGTCCTAGAACTGGTTTTAAAGCGTTTCCCTCGAGCTGTTTTTGATTTGGGGCCGATATTTATAAAATCTGCCTTCCCCCGCCCTCCAGAGGGGTTCGGAACCCCGCGAGCCGCCGGAATAACGACGATAAATTTGATTTAACCTGAGCGTGCCGGGGTGAGTCCCCTCCGAGTCACCTTTGGTATTTGGAGCAGAATTTCCTGCTGGAAGGTTCCAGACCCAGCCAGCTCCCCCCGCCTCCCTGTGGGACCCTCACCCCACTCAGGGTGGGTTTAAAGGACATTTTTCCCTTCCTTGGAATACATTCCCGCTTTTCCTTGGAATCACAGCCCGAGCGGGATAATTAACAAACAAATCCTCCCAATTATCTTCCCCTCCCCTCGGACAGCTCGAGGTGTTTATTTAAATTTAGCATTTAGCATTTAAATGGAAATCGGGACGGGCAGCGCTGCCCGAGCTCCATCCCTCCCTCCCTCGAGAGTTAAACCCCCCTGGAGGTGGAAGCTGCTCCTTTCTCCAGGCTGGAAAAAAATCTGGGAATCTGCGCCGGCGGCTCAAAAAATGCTGGAGGTGTAGTCCAAGGGCAGCTGGATTAATGGGATTGCGGCTCGCCCGACAAATGGGATCAGTGCGTTTTTTCCTGGAGTTAAATCCCATTTCCTGGGCTGCGGTGGGACAATGGGATGGGGACAAATCTGGGAGTGCCCTCAGTTTGTCCGGGCTGGTTTATCCCAGCAGGGTGAAGGGCAGGGAAAAGGCAGAGGACAAGCAGCTCGTTCAGGCCTGGGATTGGGATCGGGATTGGGATGGAATTGGGGGAACGGGAGCAGCTCCAGCACCTCTCCCAGCCCCTGGGATGGGCTCAGCGGTAGGAAAAGGGATTCAGCCTCGTGTTCCCAGTGGGATTTTTTCCAGCCCCTGGAATGGGCTCAAGGGTAAGAAAAGGGGCTCAGCCTGGTATTCCCAGTGGGATTTGCTCCTGCACCTCTCCCAGTTCCTGGGATGGGCTCAGGGGAACAGGGGTAGGAAAAGGAATTCAGCCTCATGTTCCCAGTGGGATTTAGTCCAGCCCCTGGGATTGGTTTAGGCCATCCCTGAATGGGGACAGGGATAGGAAAAGGGATTTGGCCGTGCATTCCAAATGGGATTTACTCCAGCTTCTGGGATGGGCTCAGGCCATCCCTGAATGAGGACAGGGGTAGAAAAAGGGTTCCAGCCGTGTGTTGCCAATGGGATTTGCTCCAGCAACTGTTCCAGTTCCTGGGATGGGCTCAGGCCATTCCTGCATGGAGATAGGGGTAGGAAAAGGGGTCCAGCCATGCATTCCCAATGGGATTTGTTGCGGCAACTGTCCCAGTTCTTGGGATGCGCTCACGACACCCCTGCATGGGGACAGGAGTAGGAAAATGGGTTCAGCCTGGTATTTCCAGTGGGATTTGCTCCAGCACCTCTCCCAGCCCCTGGGATCAGCCCAGTCCACCCCTGCATGGGGCGGGGGGCAGGAGAAGGGCTCCAGCCGTGCGTTCCCAGTGGGATTTGCTCCAGCCGTGCGTTCCCAGCGGGATTTGCTCCGTGCCGTGCCGCTCCGGGGAGGGCAGTGCCCGGGGGACGCCGCCTCAGGTACCGAGCCGGTGTTTCCCTCTCCCAGAGGCAACTGGGCCGCCTCCAACCACAGTGGAGGAAACCAGTCCAGAAACCAGTCCAGAAACCACTCCTGAAACCACTCCTGAAACCAGTCCTACAATCAGCCCTACAGTCAGCCCTACAATCAGCCCTACAACCGCCCCAACCACCACCGACACCACAACCACCACCACAACCACCACCACCACCACCACGGCCGCCAGCACCGCCGCCAGCACCAGCGCCGCTGCCGAGAGGGCTCCGGCAGCCACCACCAGGCACGAGTTGGGTACTGAGCTTTCCTTTTCCTCTAACCCCACCTCTAACCCCACTGAGACCCTTCCCCACCTGGATTCTTTGGGATTTGGGGAAAATTGGAGCCGTGCCATGCTCCGGGATGGGAATCTGGGTGTACAAGTGGGAATTTGGTTCTGTGCCACCAGGGAATGACCCGGCTCTGCTGGGGGTGTGGTGATGCCGGGTGAGGTTTGGGAAGAGGTGGAAAACCCTACAAATTCCTCCCCCCCAAAGCGTTGTGTGGTGTTCAGAGCTGTTAAAGACGGGACCCGGTGCTCCTGCAGGAGATGTCAGCTCGGATTTAGCACCTCAGCTGTTTGCAAGGAGACCTGTCAGGATTTATCCGGGTCCTTGGGTTCATCCCGCTGCTCCTGGCGCTGCCGGAGCCCCCGGGAATGTTGGGGAAGGGTGGGAGCTCCAGCACAATCCCTGTGCCGGGCGTTTCCCAGGTCAGGAGGAACTTCTTGTACCATCAGGAGAATCAAACTCGGCTCTGGCAGGGAGATTTTCCCTCCTGGAAGTGTTTGAGGGATAAATCTGGAAGGATTTATCTGCGTTTCAAGCACCTGGATAAGGGAATTTACGGTTTGTAAATAATATGGGTTGTTCAAAAATAGATCAAGCAAAAAGGCAATGAAGGATTAAAAACTTGGACGGGGTTTGGAGCAGCCTGGCACAGTGGAAAATGTGGATTGGGGGTGGAATGAGATGAGTTTTAGGGTCCCTTCCCACTCAAACCAGTCTGGGATGATTCCATGACTGAGTTCAAAGCCGTTTTCTATATTTTTGCGTAAAGTCATTTTAAAATGCTTTAAAACCACCAAAACTCTCTGCAGGGAGGATCTGCCCTCTGACACCCCAGGGTTGGTGACAAAGAGAGATCACCCCCACACCAGTCATTAATCCATGCTGCTAATTGGAAATAGGGAATTAAGCTTGAGGCTCAGAGCAGGGAAAGAGGACAAGAGGAAACGAGGAACCTCCAGTGTCCCCACCCAGCCCAGGTTGGGATTTAAGGGATTCCAGATCATCCCACAGCCCCAGGTCCTTGCAGTGCCCTAAAAACCCCAAAATCAGCTTTTTCCAAGGGGGTTGTGGTGGTCAATCCCAGATTTTGTGACATCAAAACGTTGAAACACCTCAAGGGAAAACACCAATAAAACCCCAAGGTGTCACTTCTCTGCTGGCCCCAAAAATCCCACTCGAGTGCAGGATTGGCTCCCACCTCTGTAGGAATGGGGCTGATCCCAAGCAACGTCGAGATCCCTCAGCTTCAACCTCACACTCGAGTGACCTCGTTGTCCCACCAGGGCCACAGCGAAGTGACAATTCCCTGCCACTCCTGGCACTGGATCCGTGCTCATCCATGCAGGAATTCCGGGACGAGGTTTCCCCGCTGGCCCAGATCCTCAGGGATGTGCCCCGGAAGAATTCCAGGATGAGCCGAGTGCCGTTGGATTTAAACGCCACCAAAATTCCCGAAAAATGTTGGAAATCTCGGGAAGAATGGATCCAGCCTTAGGCTGAGGTTAATTCATGGTTAAGCTGAGACCAAAGTGTTCGCTCCAGGTTTTTGTAAGGATTTTGTAGGGATTTTGTAAGGTTTTTGTGAGGTTTTTATAAGGATTTTGTAAGGATTTTGTAAGGATTTTGTAAAGTTTTTAAATTTTTTTAAGGTTTTCATAAGGTTTCTGTAAGGTGTTTGTAAGGTTTTTATGAGTTTTTTATGACTCTTATGTGCTTTTGTGAGGTTTTATAATGTTTTTGTAAGGTCTTTTTTGAGGATTTTTTACAGATTTCTGAGGTTTTTGTAAGGATTTTGTGACGCTTTTGTAAGGTGTTAGTAAGGTTTTTTTAGGATTTTTATGATGCTTATATGTTTTTATGAGGCTTTATAAACTTGTTGCACATTTGATTTTTTTGAGGTTTTATAAGGTTTTTTGTACCTTTATAAATTGTATTTTTTAGGTTTTATAAGGTTTTTGTATGGTTCTTTAATAGGGTTTTTTTTAGGTTTTATGAGGTTTTTATACCTTTTTAATGATTTTTTTTTAGGTCTTGTAAGGTTTTTGTCAGGTTGTGAGGTTTTTGTCAGGTTGTGAGGTTTTTATCAGGTTTCCTAGCACTTCTGTCAGGTTTTTCCCAGATTTTCACCAGCTTTGAGCTCTGAGCCGGGCCTAACCCCACTAAACACTAACCCGTGTTCTAACCTGTCCCCCAGCCGCCAATGGATCGTCCATATGGGACATCAGAGCCATGGCAAACAGTAACTGGGCAAACATCACCTGGAGCCACAATTTCTCGGCAGGAACTGACTTTGTGGTTAAGTATATCACCAGTAAGCATCAGATCGCGTGGGGACTCTACGGGGTGGCGCTGCCCTTAGAGATCCTGCCAGCTCCCGCCCCTTTTTCTCTTGGATTTAATTCCATGATTCCGTGGCCAGCTGGAAAAAAAAAAAAAATGGGAGGGAGGGAAAAAAAAGTCGTGGTTGTGGTAGTTGGGGTAGATCGGAGGTGGTTCTTGAGGGTTTCCCTCTCCGTGCGCCGACGGCCGTGGGGTTTGATGATCTTTGGGAATGTCGAGCTGTGGTCGACGGGAAGAGGCGGAAAACAGAGAGGGAAATGAAATTGGTGGGAATTGACAGATGGGATTCCTGAACTTGGAGTTGGCAGAATCCTCTAAGATCCCAAATCTCCTCCTCGGTGTTTCTTAGCGTTGTACGGCTCCGTCCTGGGCTGGAAGCAGAGCCGGGATCTCTGGGTTTGGTGCCGGTTTAGGGAGAGGTTTTTGCTTTGTTGGTTGGTTTGGGGTTTCTGGACAGGCAATGCCCGCTGCTGCTCATCCCTGAGTTCATTTCCCACCCCTCGCACCCACTGCTGTGCTGGTCTGGAATCCCTGAAATCGTAATTCCCAGCAGGAATCCCCTCCTGGCCATTCCAGCTTCCCTTAGGAGATGACCTTGAATTGTCCTTGAAACGATTCCCTGTGCAAAACCAGTGCCTGGTCTCCAAAATTCCCATATTTCAGGGTATGCATGAGCTTGCCAGGCCCTAAATCCCAAATATCCCAAATATCCCAAATATTCCAAATATCCCAAATATCCCAGCTCCCAACCCACTCCTGTTTTTTCCCAGTCACTGCGAAGCACAAGGAGCGAGCCCAGCTGCTGAATCCATTCAGCAGCATCAATCCCTTGGAATTCCCACTCCAGGATTGGGCTGAGGGAGGAAATCTTGGAGATTTCAGCCCTTCCTGGACAGCTGTGGTTGTCCAACCCTTTTTGGTGGCATTCGAAGGAGCAAAACCTCAAAGCCACAATTCTCAGTGGGTAACGACCCCAGCACCTCCTTGTCCCCAGGGTAGTGACCCCAAACCAGCAGCTCCTTGTTTCCAGGACAGTGATCCCAAACCAGCAGCTCCTTGGGTTGGTACCAATCTCCCTGGCTCAGGAAAAGATCCCAAACCAGGAGCTTCTTGTCCCTAGAGTAATGATCCCAAACCAGCAGTTCCTTGTTCCCAGAGAAATGATCCCAAACCAGCAGCTCCTTGTCCCCACAGTAATGACCCCAAACCAGCAGCTCCCTGCCTCAGGAAAAGATCCCAAATCTGCAGTTCCTTGTCCCCAGAGAAATGACTCCAAACCAGCAGCTCCTTGGTTTGGGTACCAATCCCAAACCAGCAGCTCCTTGGCTCAGGAAAAGATCCCAAACCAACAGTTCCTGGTCCCCAAAGTAATGACCCCAAACCAGGAGCCCCGTGGCTCAGGAAATGACCCCAAACCAGCAACTCCTTGTCCCCAGGGTAGTGACCCCAAACCAGCAGCTCCGTGGCTCAGTACCGACCCCAAACCAGCAGCTCCTTGTCCCCAGGGTAGTGACCCCAAACCAGCAGCTCCTTGGCTCAGTTCCCACCCCAAACCAGCAGATCGTTCTCAGAGTAATGACCCCAAACCAGCAGCTCCATGGCTCAGTACCAACCCCAAACCAGCAGCTCCCTGCCCCAGAGCCGCCTCATTCCCGGCCAGCCCAC
Source organism: Acrocephalus scirpaceus scirpaceus (assembly GCA_910950805.1). NCBI lineage: Eukaryota > Metazoa > Chordata > Aves > Passeriformes > Sylviidae > Acrocephalus > Acrocephalus scirpaceus. The sequence continues at coordinate 4,643,568 of OU383797.1, forward strand.
AGGCCCAGCCCCGCGTCGGGGCCGTGATGTCCCCGGTGTCCCCGCGGGGTGTCCGGGCGGGGTTTGATGTGCGGTTTCTGTTCCCCAGGTAACAAGACAGAGAAATCAATCCCCGTTAAGGCTCAGGGCCCGTCCTCGGTGCAGCTGGCGGATCTGACGCCGGGGATGATGTACAAGCTGTGGGTGTTCCCCATATGGTCCCACCCCAGCGAGCACTCGTACATTACCTTTACCACCAGCTCAGGTGAGACAGGCGTCGGCCGCGTGTCCCAGAGTGTCCCCGGCGTGTCCCCGGCGTGTCCCCAGCATGGCCCCGGCATGGCCCAGCCATCCCCATGGCGCTTTGGCCATGGCTGCATGGAAATCCCTCATCCCACCGCCCTCAGCTCTCGGCATTTCTCAACCCAGGCGTTGCTCGGTGTTGCATGGAGGAGGAGAATGCCAGGAAGGGATGGGGTTCCTTTGGATGGGGATCCCTTGTGATGGGGATTCTTTTGGATGGGATCTCCTCAGATGGGAATCCCTTTGGATGGAGATCTCTTGTGATGGGAACCCCTTGTGATGGGAATCCATTTGGATGGGATCTCTGTGGATGGGGACCCCTTTAGATGGGGATCCCTTTGGATTGAATCCCTTTAGATGGGGATCTCTGTGGATGGGGATCCCTTTGGATGGGGATCCATTTGGACGGGGACGCCTTTGGATGGGGAACTCTGTGGATGGGGATCCCTTTGGATGGGGACCGACCCTTTCAGATGTGGATCCCATTTGGATGGGGATGCCTTTGGATGGAATCCCTTTAGATGAAATCCCTTTGGATGGAATCCCTTTGGATGGGGACCCCTTTGGATGGGGATCCCATCGGATGGGTTCCCTTTGGATGGATATCTCCTTGGATGGATCCCTTCGGCTTTCCAGCCAAACTTCCCTTCCCCAGCACCCGGATGATTGAATCCATGTCTTTGTCACCCTCTCATTCTCTCCATCTAAAAACTCATCCTCGAGGACTCCAGAGCTCAGGCTGGGATAGAGGAAATGTGGGATTTGGCAATGTTGGAGTCGAAGGAAGCACCCGGCAGCTCCTTCCTCTCTTTGTGCTGCCCAAAATCCCCAAAACATTCCGGGTTCAGCGTCACTTCTTGCCCAAAGATCAAAGATCCCTTTGGATGGGGATCCCTGGGGATTGGGATTCCTTGGAATGAAGGAGAGGGAGGAGTTTGTGTTGTTGTTTGTGTTGTCACAGCCTCTGCTCGCGGCCCCTTCGTGCGCGTGGGGACTCTGGGGGACAATGAGATGTCACTGATGGGATGTAGGGTTGGGAATGGGAATTTGGTGTTGGCACAAGAGGATTCCCAGGGGTTTCCGCACTCCTGGGATGTTTCCTCTGGCATTTTGTGTGGAATTTTCTAGGCTTTGTATCCGTGTGGTTTCCACATCTTCCTCGTTGTGAATTTCCCCTTTTACCGCCTGGCTCCAGACGCTCCCTCCTTTGTCCCACAGGAGTTTTACACATTTGTAAAATTCCGCCGTGACGATTCCCAGTAAATCCAAACGGCCCTAAATCCCTTCGTATCCACCTGGGGCTTTTCCACAGGGATCTGTGCACAGCTCCTGTCAGTTCCACTCTGCTGGAATTCCACAGAGCAGGAAATACCGGAGCAGCCTCCCTGACCGTGTAGAGTTGGGGATTTCCAAGGAATTAAAATGGTTTTCCTTGGCTCCGACAGTGGGATGGGAAGCTGTGGCAATTTTCGGGCTCTGCTGGGAATGGCAAAAGGGAAAAAGGGAATCCCAGTGAGAGGGAGCTGCGGGAACTGGGGAGCAGAGCTCCCCACATCCCCCATGCACATCCAAAATTGTCAGAAAATCGGGAATATCACCGGGTAATTCCCTGGCAAGGACAGATGGCGGCTGCTGGTGTTCCATGGAATTAACGTCGGAAAAACCTCTGCCACCATCGAGTGCCACCATTCCCTGGCACTGCCAAGGCTGCCGTGTCCCCAAGTGCCACTTCCAGGTGGTTCTGGGGTGTCCAACCTTATCCAAGGCTGACAAACCCCGAGCTGGGGCTGCCCTGGGCTCTGTCCCCAAACTGCTCCGGGATTGAGCGGATCCATGGCACAGCAGCCCCTGGAATATCCTGATCCCACCAGAGCAGATTTTGGAGCCAGACCCCTCCCAGCACAGCTCCAGAGTTGTGTTAAACCCCCAGTTTTGTTTCCGCTTCCGGATCTTCCCCTGGAGTCTGAAACCAGCTCCCACCCCGCCATGGCAGTTATCCCTATGGATAACCATTCTATCCCTCTGGAAAACCATTTTATCCCTCTGGAAAACCATTCCCAACCTGGACCCGCCTCTTTTCCTTCCTCCCCTGCTCTCCCCCCACTTTGGGATGCGTGGGGTGATGGAGGGGACAGCAAAGGGCCGGGAATCATTAAAAAAAAATGGAAAAAACCCACAATATCCTTGGCTGATTCCTGCTGGGAAGGCTCTGCATATATTTTCCATAATTGAGAGCTTCCTACTGATATTTTCATGGAGAATGAGGCACGGAGCCACCTTTATCCCCGGGACTGAGGCTGCTGCTGACCTGAGCCCTGTGGGATGCACGGAGCTGTCGCCTTCCCTGCAGGAATAAACGCTCCACATCCATTTCTCTCCTGGCTGGATGCTGCTGACACAAGTGCCAGACCCCCGCTGACAATCCTATGGCATCGGGAATGCTTTGGATAAAAAGGAACCGAGCGGTTTTAGGGGGTTTGTGATTTTTTATTATTTTTTTAATAACTTGTATATCGTTGTTCTAAAGGTTTCCTCAGGCTGGGGGGCAGATAAATAAGAAATATTCCCCGGCAGGAGGCTGAGTTCTGATTTTGCTCCTGATTAACTGGCAGCTCATTAAGGCGACAAAATTCCTCCCAGGAGCAGAGGGCACTTGGAAATGACAAAAATAGCAGAGTGGAAGGAGGGCTGATAAATTTTAAATAAATAAATGGGTTTCTTGACTTGTCCAAACACTGAGTGTCCAGGGAAGGGAATGGAGATGGAGAAGGGTTTGGAGAATCCTGAGGGAGCTGGGAAGGGCCTGGAGAATCCTGAGGGAGCTGGGAAGGGCCTGGAGAATCCTGAGGGAGCTGGGAAGGGGCTGGAGAATCCTGAGGGAGCTGGGGAAGCTCAGCCTGGAGCAAAGGAGGCTCAGGGGGAATTTCTGGCTCTGCACAACTCCCTGACAGGAGGGGGCAGCCGGGGGGGATTTGGGATCTCATCCCAGGGAACAGGGACAGGAGGAGAGGGAGCGGCCTCAGGCTGGGCCAGGGGAGGCTCAGCTTGGACAGCAGCAGGAATTTCCTCATGGAAAGGGCGCTCAGGCCTTGGCAGTGCCCAGGGAGGTTTGGAGTGCCCAGCCCTGGAGGTGTCACCTGGAGGTGGCCCTGAGTGCTCAGGGTGGGCATCGGGCACAGCTCGATGATCCCAGAGGGATTTTCCAGCCTAAATTCCTGGATTTTGGGAATAGAATTCTGGAATCACCCAAGGCTGGAGCCAGAGGGGACTTTTCCCAGCCAAAGATCAATTTTGCAATCCAAGACAAAAATTTTCTCTGCACCTGGCACGTCAGTGATGACTCTCAGCTAACGAATTTTCTGCCACGAAATTATCATTAATTATTTTTTAAAAAGGCTCTGCAGCTGCAATTCCAATCAGGACCTGTCGGATGCTGCAGCTGAGGTTGGCCTCACCTTAAAGCAAATCACAAAGTCCCCTGGGACAGCCACGGGCTTCAAACCTTCCTGACTGACTGACACTTGTTTACCCCAAATCCACCTTTGCCGGGACTTTGATTTGGTCATCAAGTGTTGCTTTTTTGGGAAGGGTGAATTTATCCTCCTTTTTTTGGGAAGAGTGAATTTATCCTCCCTTTTATTGGGAAGAATGGATTTATTCCTCCTTTTTAGGGAAGAGTGGATTTATCCTCCCTTTTTTTGGGAGGGGTGGATTTTTCCCCCCCTTTTTTGAAAGGGTGGATTTATTCCTCCTTTTTTTGGGAAGGATGGATTTATTCCTCTTTTTTTGAGAAGGGTGGATTTATCCCCTTTTTTTTTTGGGAAGGATGGATTTATCCTTCCTCTTTTTTTTTTTGCGAAGGATGGATTTATTTCTATTTATTTCTCCTTTTTTGGGAAGGGTGGATTTATCCTCCCATTTTTTGGAGGGGTGGATTTATCCTCCCTTTTTTTGGAAGGATTGGAATTTTCCCCTTACCTACAGGCAGTGCCCCCATCCTCCTGTGAGATCTCCTGGGGACTCGGGGTTTAAAATCCTCCCTCCTCTCCAATCCCAGTTCCAACCCCCATCCAGCAGCTCTGGAATTTCATATTTTGCAGAGCCCCTTGTTTTTCTCCTTAGAAAAATCCCATCCCATCGCTGTTCATGGACATTTTTCCATCTCCACGCTTCCCTTCCCTTCCCCAGCACTCGGATGATTGAATCCATGTCTTTGTCACCATCTCGTTCTCTCCATCCTCAAGGACTCCAGAGCTCAGGCTGGGATCAAGGAAATGTGGGATTTGGCAATGTTGGAGTCAAAGGAAACATCCAGCAGCTCCTTCCCCTCTCGGTGCTGCCCAAAATCCCCAAAATATTCCGGGTTCAGCGTCACTTCTTGCCCAAAGATTCTCCTCTGTGTCATTCTCCTCTTCAATCCGAATTTCCGTGTCGTGGTTCGCCTGCAATTCCCTGGATTTCATCCTGAGGAAAGCATTTCTTTCTCTTGGCCTCAGTTCCAATGGGATGAGCACAGTTTGATCTCTGAAATTCTGTGGGTTAGGAATTTTTGCCAATCCAACCCATTTTTCCCTTTGCTCCCTCTCTTCCAAGATCCTTTCTCTCCCAACTCATTAAGGAAGGGCTGCTCCCTGCGTTCTTTATCCATCTTTTTTTCCCTCCAGATTTTCAGGATGCTCCCGACTCTCTCCTGCCCATCTCCATTCCCAATCCCATCCCAACCTTCCCACTTCTCCCACATTCCCACCGGGAACGCCTCAGTTTTCCCTCAGCTTGGATAAATCCATCCCCCGCGCTGTGCTGGAGGTGATTTTCTCCTCTGCCTCGCTGAATTCCGAGGAGAAGCTGGGAAAGGCAGACTCGGAGCTATTTTTAGGCCGTGGATTTTTCTGTCTGACCGTGTGGGAGAGCTGCGAACCGGGAGTCAGGGAGGACACGGGAGCTGGAGGATGGGAACGGCCTTGGAACCCATCCCACGGACAGGCAGGAGCCTTGGAAAGGCGCTGGAAAGCGGAATTTGCTCCAGGAGAAAACACTCGGAGCTATCAGACCCCTCCGCGCTCCAGTTCATCCCAGTTCATCCCAGTTCATCCCAGTTCATCCCAGTTCATCCCAGTTCTAGGCTGCCAATGAACCCTCAGGGCTTGGTTGGTTCCCTGATCATTCTGGACGCCAGGGTTGGATCCGTGGCGTTCCCGTTGGAATTCCTGTCATTCCAAGATGTTCCCACTTGTTCCCAGGTCTTGGGGGGCTTCCACCAGGCCCTTCCCAGCCCCAAATTCCAGGTGAATTCCAAAGGCAGCAGGAGCAGGGTGGTGGTGGCAGAAGAGCCACCTCTGTCACCTCTGCAGGGACACCAGTTCATCCCAGTTCATCCCAGTTCATCCCAGTTCAAGGCTTCCAATGAATCCTCATCCAACATTGTTGCCCAAAATCCCGGGACAGCAGGAGTTGGGAATGTTTCTCTTGGATCTTCCCACACCCAGGGTGGTTTATCAGATGCAGAAAATTCCATCAAATTCCTTCCCCTGCTTCTTTCACCTTTACTTGCAATTCCCTTTTCCCAGGTTTTCTTTTCCTTTTCCCTTTTGCTGTTTGTAGTTCCTGGTAAAACTGATTTTATTTTTCACTATAAAAGGAAAGAAAAAAAGAACATAAAAAAACCACCAAAAAATACCAAAATCCCACCAAAAACCACCCCAAAAATACAAAAAAAAACCCACAGGAAAAAGCCACCAAAACACTACAAACACCAATAAAACACCAAAAACAACCAAAACACTGAAAAAACCACCAAAACCCCACCAAAAAACTCTGCAAAAAAACCCGAATGATACATCAAGAAAACACTAAAACAAAAACCCAAAACCCATCCAAAAAATCACCAATAAAAAACCACACAAACCCACCAGAAATCATCAATAAAACACTACAAAAACCCACCAAAAATCACCAATAAAACACCACAAAAACCCACCAAAATCACCAATAAAACACCACAAATACCTACCAAAAATCACCAATAAAACTCTACAAAAACCCACAAAAATCACCAATAAAGCACCAAAAACACCAAGAAACCATCCAGAAAACACCAAAAAAAATCAAGAAACCTCCAAAAAAACCACAAATCCCAGAGCTACAACCTCAACCGCACACCCAGACACACCGAAAATAAAGAAAATTCCCGAAGCAGCTCCCTGAATTCCTCTTCCTCCATCCCCCGTGTGGCTTGCTCCGTTCCTTAGGAATGTTTTCCCCTTTTTTCCCCAGCCTACACCAAGAACCAGGTGGACATCGCCACGCAGGGCTGGTTCATCGGCCTCATGTGCGCCATCGCCCTCCTCGTGCTCATCCTGCTCATCGTCTGCTTCATCAAGAGGAGCCGCGGCGGGAAGTACCCAGGTGAGAGAGCCCTTTACAACCCCTTTTTCGCTTTACAAACCCTTTGTAACCCCATAGCAAAACCTTTGTAAACCCTTCGTTAACCCTTCGTTACCCCTTCTCAAACCCTTTGTAACCCCATAGCAAACCCTTTGTAAACCCTTCGTTACCCCTTCTCAAACCCTTTGTAATCCCGTAGCAAACCCTTTGTAAACCCTTTTCAAACCCTTTGCAATCCCTTTGCAAATCCTTTTCAAACCCCTTACAAACCCTTTTCAACCCCTTTTTCACTTTACAAACCCTTTGCAAACCCTTTTCAAATTCTTTGCAATCCCTTTGTAAATCCTTTGTAAACCCCTCACAAACCCTTTTCAACCCCTTTTTCGCTTTACAAACCCTTTGCAAACCCTTTGTAATCCCATAGCAAACCCTTTGTAAACCCTTTTCAAATCCTTTGCAATCCCTTTGTAAACCCTTTTCAAACCCCTCACAAACCATTTTCAACCCCTTTTTTGCTTTACAAACCCTTGGCAAACCCTTTGTAACCCCTTTGTTACCCCATTTGCAAACCCTTTGCAATCCCTTTGCAAATCCTTTTCAAACCCCTCACAAACCCTTTTCAACCCCTTTTTCACTTTACAAACCCTTTGAAACCCCTTTGTAACCCCTCCCCGGTGCTGTTTTTACCTGTCCCAGCTCTTCCCCCTCAGGGACACCCCGTGACCCTTCCCCAGCTCCTCCCCATTCCCAAACCCTTCAATCCTTACTGGTTTAACTGGGGGCGGTGGCTCTGCTCCTTCACAGTGCGGGACAACAAGGACGAGCACCTCAACCCCGAGGACAAGAACGTGGAGGACGGATCCTTCGACTACAGGTAGGACCCCACGGAATGTCCGACCCCACCCCCATCAGCCCCTCCCCCACCATCACAACCCCCCTCCCCCACCCCGTGGTGCCACACCCCCCCCCCGGAACGATCCCTGTCCCCCCTTTTCCTCCTCCTGCCGCCTTCCCGCTGTAATTCCCGAAGGAAACGGCTCCCAGAGCGCTGCCGGAGTCGCCAGGTTCTGGGGTTCCACCTCCTTTTCCTGGGATTCTGGAATGGCGACCTTGGACAGCTCCCAGCGGGAGTAAAGCAAACTTAATGGAACTTCTGGCACAGAAAATCCCAAAAATCACCCCAAACCCCCAAACTCTGTAGTAGTGTGAGGGTATTTCTGGAGTATCCTAAAGGAGAAATGCCCAAAATTCTTTTGGGATCAGTCCAGGCAGAGCTGGGATTCTGAGATCAGATCCCCAGGGCATCTTCCACCAACAGAGAGACCTTAATGGAACTTTTAACACATAAAATCCAAAAAATCACCTCAAACCCCGAACTCTGTAGTAGCCTGAGGGTATTTGTGAAGCATCCTAAAGGAGAAATGCCCAAAGTTCTGTTGGGATCAATCCAGGCAGAGCTGGGATGCTGGGATCAGTTCCCTGGGACATCTCCACCAACAGAGAGACCTTAATAGAACTTGTAACACGTAAAACCCCAAAAATTACCCCAAAACCCCAAACTCTGTAGCAGCTTGAGTGTATTTCTGGAGTATCCTGAAGGAGAAATGCCCAAAGTTCTGTTGGGATCAGTCCAGGCAGAGTTGGGATTCTGAGATCAGATCCCCAGGATGTCTTCCACCAACAGAGACCTTAATGGAACTTTAACACATAAAATCCCAAAAATTACCCCAAAACCTCAACCTTCGTAGCAGCCTGAGGGTATTTCTGGAGCATCCAGGCCGAGCTTCTGGCAGCACTCATGGATTTCCTGGCTCTGCTTCTCCAGAGCCCACGGAGGGGTCCAGCCACCCCCTCCTGGCCCCATCCACCATTCCTGAGGCAAATCCATGGCCAGGCTCCCCCTGCCTCGCTCCGAAGGGAATCCAAGCTCTTGGAATGGCAGAAATTCCCTGGCACCATCCAAGGGCTGTTCCCTTCCAGGGGATTGGGGTGAACCCTTCATCCTTCTGCTCAGCTGGAGCTCGGACTTTTATGGACAGCCCCAAAATTTCCAGGGGAAAGGCAGTGGAAGGACAATAAAACTCCGGGATGGAATCCATGGAGTTTTATGGGATAAATAAAGATCTAATAGGAACAAACCCCAAAAAAACCAACAACCCATAAACCCACCAACTTTCCCTCCGGGTCCTGAGGAGCACCAGGATTCCTGGGAGAATTCCAGAAGGTTTCCCTCCGGGAGGCAGAGGGGAAGGTGAAGCCGGAGGCTGGAGCTGTTGGCTGATGATGGAGCTCGGGGCTGATTGCGGGGCCGGGCTCCGGGAGGGGCAGCAGCATTTAGGATTTCAGGGAAGGGCAGGAACTGAGCCCATCCCGGCTCCCGTCCCCTCCTCCCCACGGCATGGCTGCTGCACCCTCGTCACCCTCACGTCCCCAGCACCCCGTGCATGCCGCTGGCCGAGCTCCTCATCCCGACATCCCGTCACATCTCCCCGCTCCGATCCCGGGATAATGGCGTTCCCAAGCAGGGAGGCTCCTTCCCAAGCTGGGATCATTATCCATGGACAACGTTCCGTGCCGGTGCCTCTTTATACCAAATGTTCCGTGCTGGCCCATGAGGAGGAGGCTGGAAATTCGGGATGCCGGGAAGGGGAAGCCAAGTGGATTTAGGGATTCCAGGATATCCAGGAAATTTAGGATGCTGGGAAGGGGAAGCCGAGTGGATTTAAGGGTTCCAGGATATCCAGGAAATTTAGGATGCTGGGAAGAGGAAGCCAAGTGGATTTAAGGATTCCAGTGAGGATATCCAGGAAATTTAGGATGCTGGGAAGGGAAGCCGAGTGGATTTAAGGGTTCCAGGATATCCAGGAAATTTAGGATGCCAGGAAGGGAAGCCAAGTGGATTTAGGGATTCCAGGATATCCAGGAAATTCAGGATGCTGGAAAAGGGAAGCTGAGTGGATTTAGGGATTCCAAATGAGGATATCCAGGAAATTCGGGACGCTGGGAAGGGGAAGCCGAGTGGATTTAGGGATTTCAGGATAGCCAGGAAATTTGGGATGCTGGGAAGGGGAAGCCGAGTGGATTTAGGAATTCCAGGATAGCCAGGAAATTCTGGATGCCAGGAAGGAGAAGCCGAGTGGATTTAGGGATTCCAGGATATCCAGGAAATTCAGGATGCCGGGAAAGGGAAGCTGAGTGTATTTAGGGATTAAAGGATATCCAGGAAATTCGGGATGCTGGGAAGGGGAAGCCGAGTGGATTTAGGGATTCCCAGTGAGGATATCCAGGATAACGGCACAGGTGACACAGTGCCACTCACCAGGAGGGGACATCTCAGCAAGCAGGCAGCCAGAGGGGAGGACACGGAACCATTCCAGGAGCCTCCTGAGGGAGGAAAGTTCTGGAAAAGTGCTGGGAAGGTGGAGGTTTATCCATAGGGCCATTCCAAGGAATCCTGGTGGGACGCTGAGGTGAACCCAGCCACACTTGTCCTGCTGCACTCGGGTCCCCAGAGCCACCCCTGTCCCCTGGACATCACCCCCAGCCCTTCCTGGATGGCCCTTTCCACTCTGGGATGGCTTCCTGGGGGAACTCAAGGAGGCTGATCCTGCCTGGAACGATTCTCCCGGCTCCATTTGGTATAACGAGGCGATGATTCCCGTTTTTTTTTACATTTTTGGTCGTAGCACTGCCCCTGTGAATGCCGAACCTCCTCATTTCTCTCTCTGATCAGGCTCTTTCTGCTTCTCTCTGTTTTATTCCCATTCCTTCTCCTCCTTTTCACCTGGTCTATCCACATGGACCATGAAGGTCTCTTGAAAGGTAGGACCTCGTGCTGCCAGAAGTCCGGCACATTCCGCTTTTTTTGGGAATTTTATTTTCCTTCCTTCCTTCCTCCCGTTGATTTCTTCACGGCCAAAACTTCCCCAGTCCCCATCCCCACATCCCTGCCTAACACATTAAACGAGATCCCTCTAATTCCCGCTGCTGTCGGGGTTTCTGGAGAGTCAGATCCTGCTTGGAATTGCTCCGTGGGCTGGGTGTGTCCCCCCAAATCCAGCCAGGCCCCCCCAGCTCCAACTGCTGATCCCTCCTGGTGGAGCAGGATTGAGCTTGGGAATGCATGTGTGTTTTTTCAAGGAAAAAAAAACCCTGCAGATTTTCAAGGGAAAACTGTGATTTTTCAAGGAAAAAATTGTTTTCCAAGAAAAAGTGCATCCCGGGGGATGGGGACGAGGGACATGAGCCAAAACCGCTGGATCCTGACTAATCTGCCCACTCTTAGTCCCGAAAATCCTCCCTCCGGCTCCAGCCTCCCCCTGTTCCCGATGATTTATGGGATTCAGGAGAGCGTTTCCCACGTGATTCCCATCTGGGCACTCCGGTTCCCTAAAGCCCGACTCAGCCGCGCTCCCAGAAATCCACTTTAGCAGGGTTAGATCCCATCAGGAGCTGATGGAAAACCGCTGCTCCCTCCTAACGCACTAACAGGATAAACGGTCCTGGAGAGAGGTAAAACCAGCAGGAATTCTCCTGGAATGCATTCCCAGCGGGAATTCGGTGCCTCAAACCCCCTTTTAGGGATGATCCAGCTCCAAATTTGGTTTGAGCTGCCCCCCCAAAGTTTGGGAATTGAGGATCTGCGTTTTGCCGCTCTCCACTCGGCGGTTTTGGGGCTTTCTAACCAGTCCTGCTTCCACACTGAATTATTCCTCCTTTTTTCCCCAAAAAAAGCTGCTTCCGGAGCTAACAAATTAATTTTTTTTTGTTGTGATGCCAAATTAACAGAGAGTCTCAAATATTGGGGTTGTGTTATCGTTGAATTCCCAAAACATTCATCCAAGGAAATCCCTCAGAAAGCCACAGTGGGATCATGAATTCCTCTCCCACTTCAGGGAGCTGATGAATCCCATGGGATGAGGGAGAATGAATCCCATGGGATGAGGGAAAATTAATACCCTGCCCTGCTCAAGAGCCCAAGCAAAGTGCAAAAAAAAAAAAAAATTAAAACCCAAAATTTTCACCAATTTTAAGGAAAATAAAGGAATGGAGTGGAGCGAGCCTGGCAAATCCCAAGCTTTAAAAAAAACCTGGAAAAAGACAGGAATGGAGTTGGGAGGACAAATATTTTCAGGAATATGACAGAATTTGCATGAACTAAGGAATGGTTGATATAAAAATTAATTTTTATATCAATTTAGAGCAATCCACTCTCATCCTTCCCAAAATATCTCAATTTATGGGATACCAATCCCTGCCCTCCAAGGAAAAACAGCTTTTCCCTGGTTAGATTTTGGTTAAAAGGAATTTTTTAAAGTGACTTTTTTCCCTTTTGGGTCAAACTCTTTATTTTTTAGTGACCTGGCTTTTAGTGAAAAGGAGAAAAACCCAAACTGAGCAAGGAAAAATGCCCAGAAATAAACTGGGAAAGGTAAATTCCCAGGAGTTTTGGAAGCTGCACAAAACTTGGCATCCTAAAAGTGTCCCCTTGCAATGCTCCCCATTGTATGTGGGGTTTTTCCAAGGAAAAACTGTGGTTTCCAAGAAAAAACTGCATTTCTCCAAGAAAAAACTGCATTTTTTCAAGGAAAAAACTCTGTCTTCAAAAAAAAATGCGTTTTTTCAAGGAGAGCTGTTTTTTCATGGAAAAATTGCATTTTTTTCAAGGAAAAGCAATGTTTTCCAAGAAAAAAAATGTGGTTTTTCCAAGGAAAAACTGTTTTCTCCTGGAAATCTGGGAACAAATCACTAAACCAGGTTACCAAGGGGGGCTAAAACATTGAGAGAGAAAGAATGCGAGCAATGCCAAAGGAAAAATATTCCTGATGTTCATCCAGCCCCATTGATCCAAGTTTTGGGTGGAGTATTGAGGTTGAGAAATTGAGGGCAAGAAATCGAGGTTAAAAACTTGAGATTTAGAAACTGAGATTTAGAAATTGAGGTTTAGAAACTGAGATTAAGAAACTGAGCTCAACGAATTGAGGTTTAAAAAAATGAGATTTAGAAGCCGAGATTTAGAAATTGAAGTTTAGAAACTAAGAAACTGAGATTAACGAATTGAGGTTAAAAAAATTGAGGTTTAGAAACTGAGAGTGAGAAATTGAAGTTAAGAAAAAGAAATTGAGAGTAATTAGAGAGTACGAAATTGAGGTTAATAAATTGAGATTTAGAAATTATGATGAAGGAATTGAGGTAAAGGAATTGAGGTAAAGGAATCGAGGTAGGGAAATGGAGGTTTAAGAAATTTGAGATGAGGAAATTGAGGTTGAGACATTTGATTCCTGAGGTGAAAAATTGCAGAATTGGGTGTTCAGAGATCCCAACCACCTTCACCTCCCACACTCTCCCCACACCCGGACCAACCCCCAATATTTCGGGCTCTGCCGAGCTGTATCCCCGCTGTGGATTGATTTAGGATCTCCATCCCTCGGGGGAAGGTTCTGAGCCCCGTTTCTCAACCCTTGCTGTGTCTGTCTGTCTTCTGCTGCCAGCGATGAAGACAACAAACCTCTTCCCAACAGCCAGACCTCGCTGGACGGGACGATAAAGCAGCAGGAGAGCGACGACAGCTTGGTGGACTACGGAGAAGGGGGCGAGGGCCAATTCAACGAGGACGGCTCCTTCATCGGCCAGTACACGGTCAAGAAGGACAAAGAGGAGACCGAGGGCAACGAGAGCTCCGAGGCCACGTCCCCCGTCAATGCCATTTATTCCTTGGCATAGCAAAAAATAAACAACCACGCCGGGAAAAACGCCCACAGCCCGAAGGGTTCGGAGCGGCCGCGGGGTTGCGCCGGCAGCCGCCGCCGCCGCTGCCTCCGACAGGAAAGGGAATCAAGCAAGGACTGAAACAAACAAACAAAATATAGATTAAAAAAAAAAATTAAAAATAGCAAAAAAAAATCCATTTAAAAAAAAAACAGGGGGGAAAAAAAAAGAAAAAAATTTCAAGCAACAAGGCAGCCCAGGCGGCCGCCGATGCCATTTATCCTTAGCAAGCCAACGGCAAAGGACGCGCGGGGCGGGAGCTGGAGTGGGAATCGGGGCTGAGCCGGAGCAGCTGGAGGGGAGGAGATGCTTGAGCTGCTCCCCATTTTGGGGGTTGGTCTCTCTTTTTGGGGTTGCTCCCCCTTTTTGGGGTTGCTCCCCAGTTTTGGAGCTACTCCTCAGTTTTGGAGCTACTCCCCAGTTTTAGGGCTGCTCCCCAGTTTGGGGTTGCTCCTCATTTTGGGGTTGCTCCCCAGTTTGGGATTGCTCCCCCATTTTAGGGTTGCTTCTCATTTTGGGGTTGCTTCCCAGTTTTGGGATTGCTCCCCAGTTTGGGATTGCTCCCCCATTTTAGGGTTGCTCCCAGTTTTGGGGTTGCTCCCCAGTTTGGGGCTGCCTCAGGGCTAATCCAGAGGGGCCCCGTGTTGAGCTCGGCTCCCCGAGGCTTTTTTTCGTTCTTTTAGGAGGGAGCTCCAACTTTTTGGGTTTAATTTTTCCAGGAAGGTTCCAGATCAGAGGGGAGGGGGGAAAGAAATCAAAAAATTTTGGTGAGGGAAGAGGGGTGAGAGGGGCCTGGGCAGAGCAAAGGCATGGAAGAAGGAAAGGGGTGGATTTTTGGGGTGAAAACACCCAATTATTGAGCCGTCCATCCTCACGGCAGCACCTTGCCCATCACCTCTCCCAAAAAACCCTCCTTCCTGAAAAAACCTATGCAGGGAAGAGCAGGTCCCCAGCACCTCCCTCAGCACCGGGATTTGTCCTTGCTGAGGCTGTGGAAAACCCACAGGGAGCTCATCCCCCATTCCCACCGAGCTCCGGAGCATCCCGGGAGGAGAAGAGGTTGTGGAGGAACTTTTGGGATTTGTGGAAGGACGGGGAGGAGCCTCTCCCTTGCACTGCAGAAAAAAAACCTTTTTGAGGTTTAAATTTGCTTTGTAGGGATTTTAGGGGGAGCTGCCCCCCACCCCACACCTGCTTTCTTTTCAAGGCAACTCCATAAATCCAATGTAGCAAAGAGGGCCTGGAAGCAGGAGCAGGATCAGAATAGGATGAGGAAATCAGAACGATGAACATAAAAATAATCCAAGCGAGCTGGTGAGGATGGAAAAAAAAAAAAACCAACCCTGGGATCAGGTGGAGGATTCCCTGAAGGACTCAGGGTCACACCATGAGGAAGGAAATATCGGATTGGAATCCACACCTCTGCAGATGCCGGGATGAGCCGGACGGACGCTGTTTTTCCCACAAAACCCCCTCCTCCTTTCTGACAGTGGCCTTTCCCCCACTCCAGCACTCAGCCAAGCCACCGTGGGACCCCCCAGCCCACCTGGAGACTCCCAGGATTTCAGCGAGCCCTTCCCCGAGCGCTCCCTCACATGCCTTACACAGCTTGGGACTTCCCGGGGAGTCACTCCGAGGACGCTCTTCCCGCTCCGCTTCCGCGCCCCCGACGGCCTCGGATCCGCCCGAGCAGTAGGAATGGGATGCCTGGGAGCGTTCCCGGCTCTCCCAGCACGGATCAGGGTAGAAGGCAGGGATTCCTAACGGACTGCGTCCCGTGAATCCTCCCACTTCCTGCACTTTTGAAACCAAAGGTACCTTCCCGGAGAGAGAGATCGAGTTTCTTTCAGAAAAGATGGATTTTTGGATGGATTTCGCTTTCATTTATTTTTTTTTTTCCTGAGGAGGATGGAGGGGTTTTTTTGAATAGGATGCAACGGGATTTGTGCAGTTTTTCTTTCTGCTCTGGAGACACGTCGGTGACAGGGATCCTCCCACTGCTCTGGATTGTGGAGAGGGACTTTGCCACATCCCGATGGATCCCGGGAAGAGCCCGGAGCAGGCCAACAGGAGAGATGGATGCAAATTAATCCAATGCAAATGCCTTCCTTAAAATAATAATTATCATTTATCTTGGTCGTCTTCTCTGATAGGTCAAACGCGGGGTGAAGATGGAGCTCGCGGGGTTGGATTTGGTGACTTTGAAAGGTCCCTTCCCACCCAAATCGTTCCATGAAACCAACGGCAAAGGAATTCCAGGGTTTAGGTCGGGGTCAAGAGGCAGAGCCCCCTCCTAAAGCTGGGGGTGCTGTACCAGGGATGTCCCTTGTCTGTCACCCCCTCCAGCCGTGTCCCCTGGCAGGGACAGCCCCGTTGTGACCCTCAGTGTGGACACAGCCACGCCCCAATCCCGCTTCTGCCACCCATCCCATTTGGGACAGCAGCTCCCGAAATTCCATCCACCTTTTAGGCAAACACCCCCCAGGCCCAAGGTGACACCACCCCTGGAAGGGGACATCCCATTCCCAAAGGTGACACCGCCCCTGGGAGGGGACATCCCATTCCCAAAGGTGACAGAGCCCCTGGGATGAGGACAATCCCATTCCCAAAGGTGGCACTGCCCCTGAGATGGGGACATCCCATTCCCAATGGTGGCACTGCCCCTGAGATGGGGACATCCCATTCCCAAAGGTGACACCACCCCTGGGATGGGGACAATCCCATTCCCAACCCATTCCCAACTCCCTGCCCAAGCACTGCTGGGAATGAGAAACAAATCCAGCCTCTGGATGTGGGATCTTCCCAGCACTCCCAGTCCTGGCAGGGACCACAGAACACCTCCAGACCTCTGGAAATTAGGAGAGGATTGCTGGCAGCAGGTCCATGTTGGGTGTCCGTGATGTGTCATTCCCATTAAAACCTGGATTCCTGACCCACCTCATCCCTGAGGAAATCCCTTTGGAAAAGGAGGGATGGGAAGGAGCTGGACTCTGCCCAACCTTATCCCAAATTTCCTCATGAAATTCCCAGTCCTACCCCCAGGGTTGCTTTGAGTAATGAGAAGAGGGAGGAGATACAGAGGTGGACAAACTCCTCGGTGTAAGTCACTCACAGCCCTGTCTCAGCTCGGTGTAAAAATTACTCAACATTTTTAAGGTTTAGCAAAAATTCTGAGATTTCTTCAAGATTTCCCCCCTGGAGTTTTAGAGCCCAAAGAAAATTCAGGTTAAAACCTCATCCCGAGCTTCTGGTCTTTTACTCATTAGAGTGAAGTTTGGGGTTTGCATGGAGTTAAAAAGCCCTGACCCCAAACCTTCCTCAGCGCTCACAGGGTGACCCCACAGATCCCAAAAAATTGGATAGGGCTGGGATGAACCCACACCGTGTCCCGAGAGCATGCTTGGAGCAGGAGGTGGATGGATGGATGGATGGATGGATGGATGGATGGATGGATGGATGATGGATGGATGATGGATGGATGATGGATGATGGATGGATGGATGGATGATGGATGGATGATGGATGGATGGATGATGGATGGATGATGGATGATGGATGATGGATGATGGATGGATGGATGGATGGATGATGGATGGATGATGGATGGATGGATGGGACATCCCAGTCACCTCCTGTCCTGATCCCTGTGGTGACCCCCAGGGTTGGCAGGCATGATCCCATTCCCATCACAGGGACAACGATCCCTCCCTGGGATCTGCACAACCCCTCTGGGAGAGGGAACACTTCCAGCTCTCCAGAAAAAAGGACCCTTTCTTCAGCAAGGGTTTAAATGAGGAGCCAACTTCTCATCCATAAATAAAAAGGGAAGAGCCAGACCCAAAACTCCAACACCAGACCCCAAATTCCAGAGCCAGACCCCCAATTCCCACAACAAACGCCAAATTCCAGATCCAGACCCCAAATTCCAGAGCCAGACCCCCAATTCCAGCACCAACCCCCAAATTTCAGCACCAGACCACAAATTCCAGATCCAGACCCCCAGTTCCAGCACCAAACCCCCAATTCCAGCACTCTCAGGAGCCGAGCTCAACCCCAAATGTGCAGATTCATCCTGTTCCTGCAACATTCCAAGCCAACTCCACATCCATGTCCTGGAGAGGAATCCAAGCTCCATCTCAATTCCAAGGACCTCCTTGGCCAGCCTTGGGATGGCTGACAGGACCGCCAGGAATTCGGGATCCGAGGACACCGCTGCGCTTCCCTGATCCAGAGGCTGCTCCCATTCTCCCTGAGGTGACACCGCAGCTTGGAGGTACAAAACCAGCGGGAAAAGCTGGAATTTGGGTCCAAACCTCGAAATCACGCTGGGAGAAACCCAACGCCACACCGGGACACGCCGACCCTGCCACCATCATTGCCTTCCTGGAGGTGACAGATCCCAAATCCAGGCGTCACCGACGATCCCAGAGATCCAGCAGGAGCTGGGGGAGAGCAGGAGGGAGAAGGGCGGTGTCACCCAGGGCCACCTCTGGCCGTGCCACCAACTTTTCCCGGCACATCCCAAGCCGTTATCCATCCTGGCACATCCCAAACCCTCTCCATGTCACGCGGGTCCCAGCAGAGCTGCGAGTGCCACCCGCGACGTCACCTCCTCGACGTCACCTCCTCGATGTCACCTCCTCGATGTCACCTCCTCGATGTCACCTCCTCGGCTTTCCGTGTACCTGCAGCAACCGAGATTTCAGTTAAGCAATAAAAAAAAATAAAACCTTATCAAGGGAAAAAAACAAAAAAAAGACAAAAAAAAGAGACACCTCCTATTTCTTGCACTAAAAGCTGTTTTATTAACGAGAATAACGATGCTTTTCTGGTCCTCACAACGCCGCCCACGGCGTCAGTAGCGCCCCTCGCCCGTGTCTCCGTGTCCTCGCGTCGGGCGTTGGGGTTTGGTTGTTCATTCGCTGTCTAAATCCCATGTCAGGCACCCAAAATTCCGTGTCAACCCCGAAATTCCATGTCAAAGCCCGTAAATTCATGTCAAACCCCAGAATTCTGTGTCAGACCCTCCAAAATTCTGTGTCAAAACACCGAAATTTATGTTGAACCCCCACATTCTATGTCAAAACACCGAAATTCTATGTCAACACCCCAAATTCTATGTCAACCCCCTAAATTCTATGTCAAACCCCTAAAATTCCGTGTTGTACCCACAAATTCTGTGTCAAACCTCCAAAATTGTCAGATCCACAAATTCCATGTCAAACCCCCAAAATTCTGTGTTAACCCCCCAAAATTCTGTCAGATCCCCAAAATTCTGTGTCAACCCTACAAAATTCCATGTCAGTTGCAAAAATGCTGTGTCAATCCCCAAAATTCCATCTCAGACACCCCAAATTCCATGTCAACCACCCCAAATTCCATCTCAGACACCCCAAATTCCATGTCAACCCCCAAAATTCTATGTCAATCCTCCAGATTCCATGTCAACCCTCCAAAATTATGAAGACATCCCAAAATTCCATGTCAACCCCAAAATTCTGCTGACACCCCAAAATCCCATGTCAACCCCTCCAAATCCCATGTCAACCCCAAAATCCCATGTCAACCCCCAAAAATTCCATGTCAGACTCCCAAAATCCTATGTCACATCCCCAAAATCCCATCAATCACCCAAAATTCCCTGTCAGACCCCCCAAATTCCATGTCAACCCCAAAATCCCATGTCAACCCCCAAAATTCCATGTCAACCCCCATAGTTCCATGTCAACCTCCCAAAATTCT
>OU383797.1:4663239-4695109 GCA_910950805.1 Acrocephalus scirpaceus scirpaceus
GGATCCAGGATCAGGAGTTGGAGGTCGGATCCAGGATCAGGAGTTGGGAATTGGATCCGGGGTCAGGAGTTGGAGGTCAGATCCAGGATCAGGAGCTCAGGGCTTGGATCTGGGAACAGGAACTTGAGGTCAGATCTGGGATCAGGAGCTCAGGAGTCGGATCCAGGATCAGGAGATTGGGATCAGGTCTGGGAACAGGAGCTTGGGGTCAGATCCAAGATCAGGAGCTCAGGGTCAGATCCACCACCCACAGCTCAGGGTTGTGACTCTGAGACACCCCGGGGTCCCCAGGTGTGACCCGGGAGCTGCCGCCCCTCAGGCACAGTCTGAGGGTGACACCGGTGACACTTTGGTGACCAGTGGTGACACAGTCTGAGGGTGACACTGGTGACACTTTGGTGACCTGTGGTGACACAGTCTGAGGGTGACACTGGTGATACTTTGGTGACCTGTGGTGACACAGTCCGAGGGTGACACTGGTGACACTTTGGTGACCAGTGGTGACACAGTCCGAGGGTGACACCGGTGACACTTTGGTGACCAGGAGTGACACAGTCCGAGGGTGACACTGGTGACACTTTGGTGACCTGTGGTGACACAGTCTGAGGGTGACACTGGTGACACTTTGGTGACCAAGGACACACCGGGACCGCGGCCAACGGGATGAGCTCATCCAGTCTCCAATTGCAGAGCGATTCGGAGTCAGCACTCACAGAAATTCCCGTTCCTCCCAAACCTCTCTGTTATCCCTGGAGCTGCTCCCACATCCCGGATTTTTTACCCGGCATGGGCTGGGGTTGGATTTAAAGTGGGAAAACGGGAAAACAGCGGCAGCAGCTCCGCGTTATCCACAGGAGCTCCCTCAGCACATCCCACCTGCTCTGCTCCCGCTTCCCGGGGCGTTTCGGGAACAAAAACCGGGCAGGAGGTTCTGGAGGGGCGGAGGGATGGAAGTGAGGGAGCGAGGAGGGAAAATGTGGCGGCCAAAAGGGATCGGAGCGGGTGGGGAGAGGGAGGCGGCAGGACCGGGATGGGAGCCGCGATTGGCACCCTAAATAATGAATTTATTATTATTATTTATTATAAATTAATTCATTATTATGAATTAATTTATTATAATAATAAATTAACTTATTGTTATAATAAATTAATTTATTATATTATTATTAATTAATTATTATAAAATAATATTATATTTTATTAAAATATAATAGTATATAAATATTAAATATTAATTTATTAGTATAAATATAATTTATAATTATAATAAATTAATTTATTATTATATTATAAATATTTATTATTATAATTATTAATTAATGATTATAAAATAATATTATCTTTTATTATAAATATAGTAGTATATAAATATTAAATATTAATTTATTATTATAAATATAATTTATAATTATAATAAATAAATTTATTAATATAAATTAATTAATTATGATTATAAATTAATTAATAAATCATGGAATGATCCCGATCAGCCCGGTAGGAACAGGATCCCAGCCCGGCTGGGCTGTGGCAGGAGGAGCCCGAGGGGCACTCGGGGGCTGTTCCCATGGAATTCCTCCCCTCATCCCAAGCAGATCCCGGCCCTCGGGACCGCCCCTCTTTGGGCGGGATGGGATTCGCTCTCAAAGCGCTGATAAATCCCGGGAATGTCAGAGAAATTCCCTGGATTTCGGAGCTGCTCCCAGGAGTTCCCACCCGCTCCCTCCCTCAACCTCCTCGCGTTGCCTTCCCCTCATGGAAGGGATTTCACCTGACAGGGTTTAGCTGGGATATCGGGGAGGAATTCCTGGCTGGGATGGAATTCCCAGAGAATCCGTGGCTGGATTGGGCCTGGAAGTGCCCAAGGCCAGGCTGGAGCCACCTGGGATGGCGCGAGGTGTCCCTGCCCATGGATGGGATTTAAGCTCCCTTCCCACCCAAACCAGTCCGAGATTCCATAAAAAACAACAATTCCAGCTTTCCCCTTCTTTTTCCTGTTTGTTCCCAAAATATGAGGGAAAAGGAACAAAGAAACCAAAGCTGCAGCCGGAGCCTTCCCGGGCAGCTCCAGGGGCTCAGCTGAGGATTCAGGCTCGGGAAAAACGCGCCTGGAAGCGACGGAGCAAAAACTTCCCCGAGTTTTAATTTGCAGCCGCTGGTGCAGGAACGGCCCCGGAGCGAGGGAACCGCAGAGATTTGGAAAAGCCAACTCATTAATTCGCGCGGGGCTGGCATCTCCTGCGAGCCCACGGAGCGCCCGGCTCAAAGCTGCTCCTTGTCCCCGAGGCCGGGGAACAAAGGGACAGTGTTGGCCGCGGGGCCGTGGGCTCGGGGCGCTGTTTGGGGCAGGATTCTGGGTGACATCAAGTGACTCCATGTGACAGAGCCACCCCGGGGCTGCTGGAACCGGCGGCTGCTGCGTGGGAGCGGCTCCGGCCCCGCTGTGCTCCGTGCCCAAATTCCTTCAAATTCCCCCATATTCCTCCATATTCCCCCAAATTTCCCCAGATTCCCCCAAATTCCCTCAAATTCCCTCGAATTCCCTCAAATTCCCTCGAATTTCCCCAAATTCCCTCGAATTCCCTCAAATTCCCTCGAATTCCCCCAAATTCCCTCAAATTCCCCCAAATTCCCCCGAATTTCCCCAAATTCCCCCAAATTTCCTCAAATTCCCTCGATTTCCCCCAAATTCCCTCAAATTCCCCCAATTTTCCCCAAATTTCCCCAAATTTCCCCTCAAATTCCCTCGAATTCCCTCAAATTCCCTCGAATTCCCCCAAATTCCCCCAAATTCCCTCAAATTCCCTCGAATTCCCTCAAATTCCCCCAAATTCCCCCAAATTCCCCGGCCCTGCCGCTGCTCGTGCCTGTCCCAGCAGGAGCTGCCGCCTCCCTCCGGCCGCCGCTCCTCCCTCCCCGGCCGGGCGGGATCGTGGAGCTCCAGCTTTGGTTTGGGGCCTGTCCGGGGACGAGATCGCAGCAGGGCTGAGGGCACTGTCCCCTCTGCGTCCTCTCTGTCCCCTCTGCGTCCCCTCTGTCCCCTCTGTGTCCCCTCTCTGTCCCCTCCTGCCTGTCCCCTCTGTCCCGTCTGTGTCCCCTCTGTTTTCCCTCCTGCCTGACACCTCTGTCCCCTCTCTATCCCCCCTCTGTCCCTTCTCTGTCCACTCTCTGTCCCCTCCCTGTCCCCTCTCTATCTCCACTCTATCCCCTCCCTGTCCCCTCCTGCCTGACCCCTCTGTCCCCTTCTGTCATTCCCGTGTGTTCCCTTCTCTGTCCCCTCTGTCCCCTCCTATCATTATTCTGTGTGTCCCCTCCCTCTGTTCCCTCCCTGTC
Organism: Acrocephalus scirpaceus scirpaceus; assembly: GCA_910950805.1. Classification (NCBI taxonomy): domain Eukaryota; kingdom Metazoa; phylum Chordata; class Aves; order Passeriformes; family Sylviidae; genus Acrocephalus; species Acrocephalus scirpaceus. Next base: position 4,666,570 of record OU383797.1, read on the forward strand.
CCCTCCCTGTCCCCGTTCCCTCTTTGTCCCCTCTGTCCCCTCCTGCCTGACACCTCTCTCCCCTCCTGTCATTCCCCTGTGTGTCCCCTCTCTTTGTCCCCTCTCTATCCCCTCTCTGTCCCCTCTCTCACTCCTCTCTGTCCCCTCCCTGTCCCCTCTCTATCTCTGCTCTCTCCCCTTTGTCCCCTCTGTCCCCTCCTGCCTGACACCTCTGTCCCCTTCTGTCATTCCCCTGTGTGTCCCCTCTCTCTGTCCCCCCTCTGTCCCACCCCTGTCCCCTCTCTATCCGCTCTCTGTCTCCTCACTGTCCCCTCTCTGTCCCCTCCTGTCATTCCCCTGTGTGTCCCTTCTCTTTGGCCCCTCTCTCAGTCCTCTCTGTCCCCTCCCTGTCCCCTCTCTATCTCCTCTCTATCCCCTCTTTGTCCCCTCTGTCCCCTCTCTGTCCCCTCCTGCCAGTCCCCTCTGTCCCCTCTCTCTTCCCACTCTATCCCCTCTCTGTCCCCTCTCTGTCCCCTCCCTGTCTCCCCTCTGTCCCCTCCCTGTCCCCATCTCTATCCCCTCCCTGTTCCCTCTCTGTCCCCTCTGTCCCCTCTGTCCCCTCCCCGCCCGGCTCTCAGGGCTCAGCTCTGCTCCCAGCCCCGGCCTCCAGCCCCTCGCACCCAGACAAATCAAACCCCCCGAATTCTGGGATGCCCGAATTTCGGATCCCCTCTCCGTGCGAGGACACAAAGCGGCCGGGGAGTCCCGCGGCCCGGGGGGGTTCGGGCGGTTCCGGGGCCCGGGTGGGGGTTCGGGCAGCCCGGCTGGGCTCCGGCTGTTCGCTCAGGTGCGGTTCCAGTAATGAGGCAGGGTTGGGAAGGGGCCGGGAATCCCCCGGGATGCGCTAATCCCGCTCGGCGGGGCTCGGGGGCGGACAGATGGGCAGGGAGCGGAGCGGCAGCAGCACCAGCTGGAGCAGGGGGGATGAGCAGCAGGAGCGGCCCGGGAGCTCCTGGCAGCATCCTCAGCTCCTCACCGGGGGTGTTCGGGGAGGGAGGAGCGCTCCGTGCATGGTTTGTTAACAAAGAGGGAGAAACCGGCCCCGAATCCCGGCTGGAATTCCGCGGGATGAGGTGCTGGAGGTGGAGCTGCTCCCACAGAGGGTTTGGGGAGCAGGGGCTGCACAAAATGCTCGGGGTTCGGTTGGGGGGTTGATTTTTGGGAATGTTTTGGGACCACAGGAGGCTGGAAATGCTTAAAGAGTTGCAATGAAGGATTCCTTTGTCACAGAATCCCGAAATCCTGGGGCAGGTTGGGTTGGGAGGGACCCTAAAGCTCACCCAGTGTCACCCCAGCCATGGGTGACACCTCCCATTCCATTCCATTCCATTCCATTCCATTCCATTCCATTCCATTCCATTCCATTCCATTCCATTCCATTCCATTCCTTATCCCATGGTGCTCCAAGCCCCATCCAGCCTGGCCTGGGACACTTCCAGGGATGGAAAATCCCATTCCAGGGGCACCCCAACCCTCACCAGCCAAGAATTCCTTCCCAAAATCTTCATTATTTTCACAAAAACTCCAAGTTATTCCTCCCTCCTCACTCCCCACCAATATCCCGCGTGGCTTTGGTGTTTTCCATCAAAAACGCTTGGAAAGGAGAATTTCTGGAGGAGGGGAGAAGAATGGGGAATAGCAGCGGAGGAGGGACAACAATTCCCGTCCCTGATCTGTCCCGTGGGGACAAAGGGAGCTCCTTCAGCTCCTTCAGCTGCTCCGGGCACCGCTGGAATTCTGCCCTGGAGTGACTCCGGCTTGGGCTGGAGGCCAGCGGGGAGGAACAGCTGGGCCCGGAGCCTCTGGAATCACAACACCATGGAATGTCTGGGGCTGATCCCAGAGCCTCTGGAATCAAAACACCATGGAATGTCTGGGGCTGCGGCTGGAAAGTTCCCACTGATCCCAAACTCCAGAGCCTCTGGAATCACAGCCCATGGAATATCTGGGGCTGATCCCAGACCCTCTGGAATCATAACACATGGAATTTCTGAGGCTGGAAGGGTTGCACGGATCCCAGAGCCTCTGGAACCACAACACATGGAATTTCTGGGCCTGGAAGGGTCGCACTGATCCCAGAGCCTCTGGAACAGCAGCACATGGAATTTCTGTGGAATTTCTGGGACTGGCAGGGTTGCACTGATCCCAGAGCCTCTGGAATCACAGCCCATGGAATTTCTGGGGCAGGAAGGGGCCCATTGATCCCAGAGCCTCTGGGATCTGGGGCTGGAACAGTCCCACTGATCCCAAACTCCAGAGCCCCTGGAATCAGAGCCCATGGAATTTCTGGGGCTGATCCCAGAGCCTCTGGAATCATAACACATGGAATTTCTGGGGTTGAAAGGGTTGCACTGATCCCAAAACTTCCTGAATCACAGCCCATGGAATATCTGGGGATGGGGCTGGAAGGTTCCCACTGATCCCAAACTCCAGAGCTTCTGGAATCACAGCCCATGGAATATCTGGGGCTGATCCCAGAGCCTCTGGAACAGCAGCACATGGAATATCCAGGGCTGGAAGGGTTGCACTGATCCCAGAGCCTCTGGAATCACATCCCATGGAATTTCTGGGGTTGGAAGGGTCCCATTGATCCCAAAACCTCTGGAATCGCATCCCATGGAATTTCCAGGCCCTGCTGACCCCGCTGTGTCCCCCCCAGGGTCGCCGTCCCCACGCGCCCGTAGAGGCCCCGCAGGATGGGCGGCACCGCTGGATTCATCCGCGCCTCGCTGGCCCTCGGCGCCTTCCTGGGTAAGAGATTCCCGCGGGAGCGGCTGCCGGAGGTGGGGCGGGACCTGGGATTCACCAGGATTCACCAGAATCCCAAATCTCCACGGGTTTGGGATGAGCTGCTCCATGTCAGTGTTATGTTGGAAATGTTTGACACAATTCCTCATTTCTAAACCCGGATTTCAGGGAGGTGCAGGAGGAATTTCCTCCATTCTGCTCCCCATCCGGCTTTATCCAGGGATTCCTTGCTGGTCGTGCCATGGAAAGATCTCCCTGATCCTTCAGGAGCATTTCTGAATCTCCGGGAGAAATTCCAGATCTCAGGGAAGATTTCTGGACCTCAGGGAGAAATCCCAGATCTCAGGGAGGATTTCTGGATCCCAGAGAGAAATTCTGGATCTTAGAGACCATTTCCAGACCTCAGGGAGAATTTCTGGGTCTCAGGGAGAAATTCTGGATCTTAGGGACAACTTCCAGATCTTGGGGAGAAATTTCCAGATCCCAGGGACAGTTCTAGATATCAGGGTGCATTTCTTGATTTTGGAGACCATTTCCAGACCTCAGGGACATTTCTGGATATCAGGGAGCATTTCTGGATTTTGGGGACAATTCCCAGACCTCAGGGTACATACCTGGATCTCAGGGAGAAATCCTGGATTTTAGAGAAAATTTCCAGATCTCAGGGGGAAATTTCCAGATCCCAGAGACATTTCTCAATGCCAGGGAGCATTTCTGGATTTTGGGGACCATTCCCAGGCCTCAGGGCTCATCTCCGGATCTCAGGGAGAAGTTCTGGATCTCGAGGACCATTTCTGGATTTGGGGGGATGATTTCTGGATTTCGGGGACGATTTCTGGATTTCAGGGACCATTCCCAGACCTCAGGGCCCATCTCTGAATCTCAGGGAGAAATTCTGGATTTGGGGGACAATTTCCAGATCTCAGGGAGAAGTTCTGGATCTCAAGGACATTTCTGGATTTGGGGGATGATTTCTGGATTTTGGGGGATGATTTCTGGATTTGGGGGATGATTTCTGGATTTTGGGGGATGATTCCTGGATTTGGGGGATGATTTCTGGATTTTGGGGGACGATTTCTGGATTCCAGGGACCATTCCCAGACCTCAGGGCCCATCCCTGGATCTCAGGGAGGCTCCAGCTGCTCCCTGCAGTTCCCTTTTCCCCAGGGAGACATTTCCTCTCCAGCTGAGACCGGATAATGCCCTGCAGCCCATCCATCACCGCGGGCAGAGCTGCTGGCCCATCCTCATCAATATCGAATTACCTTTTAATGTTCTCTGCATCCCCCAGGAGGCGCAGGCAGGGCGGGGGAGGATCCGGGGTAATTATCCCGCTTGGAAATTGGCCTGGCCCCGATCGGGGGTTGGGGTCATCAAACACCTGAGTTCAGGCAAAATCCCCCCAAAAAATCGCCCTGGGAAAGGTGGGAGGGTGAATTTCACTGACTGATGGTTGATGGTGACACGGAGATCCGGAGGTGGCTGAGACAGGGAAAAATCCTGGGAGGAATCGGGAAAAAATTCCGAGGAATTGGGACAAAAGGATGGAAGCGATGGATGAGGCACAGGAGTGGGAAAAGAGCCAAAACCTCCAGGTCTGGAGCGAGATTTAAATATTTAAAGCTTCTAAAAATCCCAAACTCTTCCTGGCCTTTGTTCATTTGGGAAAACATCTGGAAAATCCGGGAATCTGAGCCCTGACCCTTTGTTCCTCAGAAAGCTGCTGGATAAAAACAACCCCAAAATAAAACCTGGGTTCCTCAGAGAGCTGCTGGATAAAAACAACCCAAAATAAAAATAAACCTCGGTTCCTCAGAGAGCTGATCCTCAAAAAACCCCCAAATCCAGTTGGGTTCTGGGCATAAATTCCCTGTAAAAACAATTTATTGCCCCTCCTGTGATCCAGAGGCTCCAGGGTTGTGCTCTGGATGTCCTCAGAAAAAAGAATTCAGCTTGGAAAACTTTCCAGTGAGGAAATTCATCATTTCCAGGCTCAGCACAAAGGCAGAGCTCAGCCTCCTTGCACACCTGGGCTTTCCAGGCCTGGATCTCAGCATATTCCTAAAAATATCCCAAAAAAACCCCAAAGGAAAGCTTTGGAATGACCTCCCTGTGGCTGCCTCCCCAAATCTTCATTTTCAGGTGTTCTGCTTTCACCCATTTCCAAGATTTTGGAGCTAAAATTTTATCATTTTATTATTATCATTTTCCCTAATAATTATGATTTATCATTTTCCCTAATAACTGAAATATAAAATATAACTGGAGGTTATTCCAGAGGCATGGTGGGGTTTTTTTCCCATTGTTCCAGCTCTCCCAGCTGGATGGAACATGGAAAATTCTGAGGTCATCCTGTTCCTTTGAAATTTGTCCTTTAGAACCTTTATTTTGTGCCTGTCTTCTCCCTGTTTTCAAAGTCTCAGAGCTCCAGGAGAGATCCTGCATTGGGAACATTAAAAATTGGGAATTCTGGGGTGGCGGAACGGCAGAAATTCTGGGATTTATCAGTTCTTCATTTTAACCTTTAATTACTGCTTTAATCAACCCCTGATTTGTTTAATGAGCGAAATCCAAACGTTTCACCCCCAGCACCTTGGAATTGTGGATTAAAACTCACCTGAAGTCCTGGCATCGATTCCAAGTGGGAAAATCAATGCCTGGCACTGACCTTGGCAGGGACAAAGGGACAGCAGAGGAGAGCACAGGGACACGGGATGGGGGAGGGAGGATGAGCCTGATTTTTGGAATAAAAAATCCCACGGGAATGGGCAGGGGTGGGAGTGGTACCAATAGATATTTTATTTGTTAAATAAATAAAAATTCTTTCCCTCACGCTCCCTAATGAATCCCCAAATTAAAGCTGCTCAGCCTCGATCCCGTCCCCGCCATCTATCAGAGCACAATTAACTCATCTATCAGCACACAATTAATTCTTCTTCATTAATTCCCCATTAACTCGTTACTGTTTTCCTCCCTGGTCAGCAGAGTTTATTCCAGCTGGAATTCCCTGAACAGAAGATTTCCAGCTTTTCCTTTAGGAACGGAACCATCCTAGAAGGAAAAACAGCACTGCAACAACCCCGCAAATCCGCTGCTTTTCCTTCATTATAAGTTCCAGATGGAATTCCTTGAACGGGAGATTTCCAGTTTTCCTTTAGGAATGGAACCATCCTAGAAGGAAAACCAACCTGCAAATCTGCTTAATTCCAAAGTTGCAGCTGGAATTCCCTGAACAGAAGATTTCCAGCTTTTTCTTTAGGAACAGAACCATCCTAGAAGGAAAACCACCCCACAAAGATGCTGCTTTTCTTGAATTCCAAAGTTCCAGCTGGAATTCCCTGAACGGGATAAGATTTCCAGCTTTTCCTTTAAGAACAGGACCATCCTAGAAGGAAAAACAGCGCTGAAACCACCCTGAAAATCCACTGCTTTTCCTTAATTCCAAAGTTCCAGCTGGAATTCCCTGAACAGAAGATTTCCAGCTTTTCCTTTAAGAACAGGACCATCCTAGAAGGAACAAAGCACTGAAACCACCCCGCAAATTCACTGTTTTTCCTTCATTATAAGTTCCAGCTGGAATTCCCTGAATGGGAGATTTCCAGCTTTTCCTTTAAGAACAGAACCATCCTAGAAGGAAAACCAGTCAGCAACAACTCCACAAATCCGCTGCTTTTCCTTAATTCCAAGGAACCCAAGCTGGGCGCCGGGGACAGAGCATCCTTGCGGAGCCGGGATAATTGCCTGGAGCAGGGACACGGCGAGCAGCTGCTCCTACCCCTGAGCCAATTACCAGAGCCCCTCTCCCATCCCATCCATCCCATCCATCCCATCCATCCCATCCATCCCATCCCAGCCTCCCGGAGCAGCCGGAACGCGAGGCGAACCCCGGGAGCCGCAGGTCAAGGGCTGCACCCGCTGCTCCCAGGCTGGAAGTGACTTTTCCATAATAAAACATCCCGCTGCCGGGAATGGCTTCATTTGGGAGCGGCCCCGCTGAGCAGGGGGGGTGAGCAGACAGATTGGCGTTGGCACAGCGGGTCGGAGACGCTCATTAATTCAATTACAGAGCAGCCAAGGATCCCAGAGCTGGGGAAGCAGCTCGGAGCTTATCAGTGCTGGTGGCTCCTTCCCTGATAAGGGCCAGGCGTCTCCAGGGGGACAGGGACAGGGAGGACAGACGTGCTGGCAATTATCCCACCGGCTGTTCGTTCAAGGAAGAGATTTCCAGGCGGATTCTGCCCGGCTCTTGTTCCCACTGTGAACACCCTGGGCTGTGCGAGGTGTCCCAGCCCACGGGGATGAGATTTAAGGTTTTTTCCCCACCCAAACCAGTCTGAGGTGCTGGGATTCCGCTCTGTGGAAAGGGATCTGCTGGAATTTGTTGTTTATCCATGGCAGGAGGGCAGCTGGCACTTCTTGGTGGTGGCACGTTGTCCCCAAAGGTGGTCCAGGCCTGGTGTGGAGCGGGCAGGGGCGGCTTTGTCCCTCTTGTTCCTCCCCGTTTTTAAAACCAGAGTCAAATCCACGTCTGAGCAGCCCAAAAGCAGCTTCAGGATCAGCCCAGAACAGAATAGTTTGTACTGGTGTGTACTGGCTTGGTCTGGTTGTCATTGGTTTGTGCTGGTTTGTACTGGTGTATACTGGTTTGCTCTAGTTTGGTCTGGTTTGCACTGATTAGCTCTGATTTGCTCTGGTGTGCTCTAGTTAACTCTGGTTTGAACTGGTTTGTACTGGTTTTCTCTGGTTTTCTTTGATTAGCTCTGGTTTGTACTGGTTTGTTCTGGTTATCTCTGGTGTACTCTGGTGTGCTCTGGTTTGTTCTCTCTTGTTAGCTCTGGTTTGCACTGGTTTGCTCTGGTTAGCTCTGGTTTGTACTGGTGTGCTCTGGTTAGCTCTGGTGTGCTCTGGTTTTCTTTGGTTAGCTCTGGTGTGCTCTGGTTTGTTCTGGTTAGCTCTGGTTTGCTCTGGTTTCCACACCAGCTGCTTTGAGGTGTCAGGAGCCGGTGCAGCCGCAGGGACAGGCAGGACCTGCCGGGTGTGCCCAGAGCCGGGGAGATCCCGACTCTCCCCTCTCCTCCAGGCGAGGATTCCGGAACAACAAACCAGGCAAAGCCTGCGCGGGCAGAGGAGGAACCTCGGGGACACGGGGACATTCCCAGCTCCAGCCGTGACCTTCCAGGAGCTCCCTGCTCCTCCCTGCCCGTGTCCCCGGGCGGGCGGTGGGGATGGCCGGGTGTGCTCCCGCAGCCAGGGCCGGGCTGTGCTGACAGATGGCGGGCGATCCTCACCTCGCTCCTCTCCTCATCCTCGCTGCTGGGGACTCCCTACAAAACTGAAAAGGAGAAGGGGTTTTTTAGGAAGAGAAAAGGGGAACTGAGCAGGTTTTCCCCTTCTCCCGCAGTTTGGTGCCAAGCCCAGAGCGGCTCGAGGAGCTACGGGCCGGTGTTCGAGGAGCAGCCGTCCCACACGCTCTTCCCTGAGGGATCCGCGGAAGAAAAAGTGACCCTGGCCTGCCGGGCACGGGCCAACCCTCCCGCAACCTACAGGTGAGCTTGGAGCTCCCTCTGCACCTGGAATGGGAGAAAAACACCCGGAATTCTGCTTTGTCCCCTCCGCTTTTATATATGGAAAATTGTCGGCTTGGGAATGAGGTTCTTTGTGCTGGGAGGAGCTGAGGGAGCTGAGAAGGGCCTGGAGAATCCTGAGGGAGCTGGGAAGGGCCTGGAGAGTCCTGAGGGAGATGGGAAGGGCCTGGAGAATCCTGAGGGAGCTGGGAAGGGTTTGGAGAATCCTGAGGGAGCTGGGAAGGGCCTGGAGAATCCTGAGGGAGCTGGGAAGGGCCCAGAGAATCCTGAGGGAGCTGGGAAGGGCCTGGAGAATCCTGAGGGAGCTGGGAAGGGTTTGGAGAATCCTGAGGGAGCTGGGAAGGGGCTGGAGAATCCTGAGGGAGCTGGGAAAGCTCAGCCTGGAGCAAAGGAGGCTCAGGGGGAATTTCTGGCTCTGCACAACTCCCTGACAGGAGGGGACAGCCGGGGGGGATTTGGGATCTCATCCCAGGGCACAGGGACAGGAGGAGAGGGAACGGCCTCAGGCTGGGCCAGGGGAGGCTCAGCTTGGACAGCAGCAGGAATTTCCTCATGGAAAGGGCGCTCAGGCCTTGGCAGTGCCCAGGGAGGTTTGGAGTGCCCAGCCCTGGAGGTGTCACCTGGAGGTGGCCCTGAGTGCTCAGGGTGGGCACAGCTCGATGATCCCAGAGGGATTTTCCAACCTCAACAACCCCACAATTCTGAGATGTTCCACCCCTCCCAGGGCACAGCTGAGATCCAAACCCACCCCAGCTGCAAAACCACCAGGCCCAACCCCAGGGGATTTATCCCTGCTCCCGTTTCTCCTGGCAGGTGGAAGATGAACGGCACGGAGCTCAAGCTGGAGCCGGATTCCCGCTACAGGCTGGTGGCCGGGGATTTGGTGATCAGCAACCCCGTGAAAGCCAAAGATTCCGGCTCCTACCAGTGCGTGGCATCCAATTCCAGGGGCACCGTGGTGAGCAGGGAAGCCTCGCTCCGCTTTGGATGTAAGTTCAGCCCCACCGGGTAAATCAAACCCAGCCACAGTTAGGCTGGGCTTAAACTGAGCCTGCCTGGGAAAGGGCTGGAGAGAATCTCTCCAACACATCATCCCATGGAGAAATCTCCCAGCATTTCCATAGAAATTTGGGGAATTTGGAGATTTTGGAGAATTTGGAGTATTATGGAGAAAGCAGAAATATTACAATAATATGAAATAATAATATTATGATAATATGAAATATTATTAAATATTATGAGAAATATTATGATATTTTTGGGTCTCCCTCTGCACAAACCCACCCAAGGAGGGGCAGAGGAAGAGCAGAGGTTCCTCCAGCTGTTTTTTTCCCATCCAGGTTTGACTCTGCCTGTTCAGTTTTGCAGGAATTCTCGGCGGAAGAGCGGGAGCCCGTGAAGATCGCCGAGGGCTGGGGGGTGATGTTCACCTGCAGCCCCCCGCCCCACTACCCAGGTAAGGGGTTCCCAGATTTTCTGGGAATTTCAGGCAAGGAAATTCGGGGTTAATTCTGAGTTTGGAACGCAACAAAGCAGAGGCGGGGCTTGGTGTGTCCATGCAAGGGGCAATTCCAGCTGGGAATTCCACTGGGTCCATCCCACCCAGGAGCGCACAACAACCAGCACAGCTGATTCCCTTTTCCTCCCATGGAAAAACAAATTCCAGCCTGGAATCCCATTGGATGCATCCCACCCAGGAGCACACAACAACCAGCACAGCTCATTCCCTTTTCCTCCCATGGAAAAACAAATTCCAGCTGGGAATTCCACTGGGTCCAGTTCACCCAGGAGCACACAAGAACCAGCACAGCTGATTCCCTTTTCCTCCCATGGAAAAACAAATTCCAGCCTGGAATCCCATTGGATGCATCCCACCCAGGAGCACACAACAACCAGCACAGCTGATTCCCTTTTCCTGCCATTGAAGACCAATTCCAGCCTGGAATCCTACTGGGTCCATCCCACCCAAACCTGAAATCCCACTGTGTCCATCCCACCTGGCAGGACAAACCTTTCCAGTTTATTCCTTTCCTTTTTCCCCCTCACCAGGCTTATCCTACCGGTGGCTCCTGAACGAATTCCCCAATTTCATCCCGGCCGATGGGAGACGTTTCATCTCCCAGACCACGGGCAACCTTTACATCGCCAAGACAGAGGCCTCAGACTTAGGCAACTACTCCTGCTTTGCCACGAGCCACATCGACTTCATCACCAAGAGCGTCTTCAGCAAGTTCTCCCGCCTCAGCCTGGCTGCAGAGGGTCAGTGCTCTTGGGTTGTCACAAAAACGCCGATTTTTATGGGAAAAATCCCAATTAACAACCCCCCGTAAAGTGTTTGTGCTCCACAAATCACCCTCAAGCCTCTCTTAAGAGCTTCAAAAATATGGGTGGGATGGGGTGGAAGCAGCTTTCTCTCCAAGATTCCCTGTTTCCACTCCATCCATGGGGTTTCCATATTTTTAAAGGATAATTCTGGTACAGGGAAAAGGGAATTAAACAGGAGGAAGGCCTGGATGGGCCAAAATTGGAGCAACCTGGGATAGGGGAAATTGTCCCTGTTCATGGCGTGGGTGGGACTGGATGGGCTTTAAGGACCCTCCCAGCCCAAACCATTCCAGGATTCTGTGATTCTCGGGAATTCTGGAACCCTGAGATGTTATAAAGAGATTTTTAGGGATTTCAGCAAGAGCCTGAAGTCTGAAAAAGAAAACAAAACCTCTGTCCCCTCACCCAAACACACAAAGGGGTTGGGAAGTCACCTCGTGGGTCCCCCTGCCCTTTGAGACCCCCTGGGTGGCATTTGGGTGTCACCCAGGTGCCCTGAGTGGTGTTGTCCCTGTGGCAGATGCCAGGCAGTTCCCACCCAGCATCAAGGCCAGGTTCCCTGCAGACACCTACGCCCTGACCGGGCAGGTGGTGACCCTGGAGTGCTTCGCCTTCGGAAAGTGAGTGCAGCGCCTGCGGGGATTGGGATCGGGATTGGGATGGGGATGGGGATCAGGACTGGGATCGGGGCTGGGATCAGGATGGGAATTGGGATTGGAATCAGGATCGGGATCAGGACTGGGCTCAGGATTGGGATCAGGATGGAGATCAGGATTTGGATCAGGATGGGGATGGGGATCAGGATTGGGATCGGGATGGGGATCAGGATGGGGATTGGGATTGGAATCAGGACAGGAATCAGGATTGGGTTCAGGATGGGGATCAGGACGGAGATTGGGGCTGGGATCAGGATGGAGATCAGGACTGGGTTCAGGATTAGGATCAGGATAGGGATTGGAATCAGGATGGAGATCAGGATTCAGATCAGGATGGGGATCAGGATTGGGTTCAGGATGGGGATTGGGATCAGGATGAGAATCAGAATAGGGAGGGAACAGCAGAACTTCCACACCTCCTCTCTCCAATGGACAACCAGAGCTGGAGGGCAATGGGCAAAGGGAGGAAGTGGCTGAAGCCAAGGCCCAGTGGGACAGGACCGGGGTGGCCGTGTGGGGACTGAGCCCAGCCCGGATTCACCAGACCGGCTTTCCCGCAGCCCCGTGCCCCAGATCAAGTGGAGGAAGCTGGACGGGCCGCAGTCCTCCAAGTGGATCGGCAGCGAGCCCCTGCTGCAGATCCAGCACGCTGGATTCGAGGACGAGGGGACGTACGAGTGCGAGGCGGAAAACGCCAAAGGGAGGGACACCCACCAGGGCCGCATCATCATCCACGGTAACGCATCCAAACACCAAGGGGACACACTCAAACACGTCCCTTATCAAGGGGACACACCCAAACTTGTTCCTTATCCAAGAGGACACACCCAAACACGTCCATTATCTAAGGGGACACAGAAAAACACATCGCTTATCTAAGGGGATACATCCATAAACGTCCCTTATCCAAGGAGATACACCAAACATGTCCCTTATCTAAGGGGACACATCCAAAAACATATCCTTAATCCAAGGGGACACATCCAAACACATCCCGTATTCAAGGGGACACACCCAAACACAGGTCCTTAATCCAAGGGGACAAAACCACGTGTCCATCCAAGGAACACATTAACATGTCCTTCATGTGTTCACCCAGGGAACACATGAAACACGTGTCCTTCTTCCAAGGGGACACAAACAGGTGTCCATCATCCAAGAAACACATTTAAAGGTGTGTCCCTCACCCAGAAAAGTGTCCTTCACGCAAGGACCACATTAAACATGTGTCCTTCATCCAAGGAACATGAACATGTGTCCTTCATCCAAAGGGACACATTTAAACACATGCCCCTCGCCCACGGAAATGTCCTTCATCCAAGGAACACATGTAAACGTGTCCAGGGGACACATCTAAAGATGTGTCCTCCATCCAAGGGGACACAAACACGTGTCCATCACCCAGGGAACACATTTTACCTTCCCAGAGCACGCCAAGGTGCCCCAGGCAACTGGGCCTAAACCCATCCCCTCTAATCCTGCCTCTTACCACCCTAATTAAAGGCATTGCAAAGCCCCAGCCAAGACCTGCAGGGATCCTCCAAATCTTTCCTCCGTGGGCACATTTGGGCCGTGGCAAGGAGAGAGGGAGAGAGAGCTCTTAACGGACTCTAAAATCATCACAGCAAACATCAGGGAACCAGGGAAGGAAGGAGAGTGATAAAAAGCAAACTTGGCTCGCAGTCAAGATCCTCTCCAAGCCTGAGGAGTTTCCAGCAGGGTTAATGCTCTGAGCTGTTAACCAGATCTAGTCAGGCTAGAAGACTTAACCTGGTTACCTCAGCCTGATTCCGGTTTTTCCTGAAGTTTGGGAATGGTCCAAAGCTGAGAGAGGGAAGGTTTAGAGGAAATATCAGGAAGAAATTCTGTGCTGTAAGAGTGGTGAGGCCCTGGCACAGGGTGGATGGGGATGGTGGCACAGGGGTTGTGGCTTCCCCATCCCTGGAAGTGTTCCAGGCCAGCCTGGACAGGACTTGGAGCAACCTGGGATGGTGGAAAATGTTCTGCCCATGGCAGGGATGGCACTGGGGGGATCATTAAATTCCTTTCCAACCCAACCCATTCCATGATTTGATGATTCAGGAATGGCTGAATTTATTCTTAAGAAGAGAAACCAATTCCTCAGCCCTGGATTCTGCCCTGATTTTGCACAGCAGGACCCGGCTGTGCCTCTCACTGCACAAACAGCCAGGGCTGTTCCTGTGGCAGATCCCGCTGTGCCAACGACTGTGCCGGCAGCGCTGGCACGGGGACATCCTTCTGCCAGCCTGGCACTGCCACCTCTCAGCTGAGCTCCTTGGCTCTGTCCCCTTTCTCTCGTCCCCTGCAGCCCAGCCCGACTGGCTGGATGTGATCTCAGACACGGAGGCCGACATCGGGTCCGACCTGCGCTGGAGCTGCGTGGCCTCGGGCAAACCCCGGCCCACGGTGCGGTGGCTGCGGGATGGGCAGCCCCTGATGTCCCAGGTACCCCCCTCAGCCAGCTGTGATCCCGCTCCTCCAGCCCCAGCCCCTCCTCCTGCCTCGCTCCTGCATCCCTGCCCCGGTTCTCACCCCGCATCCCTCCTCCATGTGCCCCCATCGGGCTGCCAAGCGACGGCACCATCCCTGGATCCCCTCTCCTGGCGCTGCCATCCCAGCCATTGCTTCGTGCAGCTGCAGGGACTCACGGCCGGCCAGCAGGGAGGACAAACAGCGCCTTGCGCCTGTCCTGGTGTCACCTGCACCTCGTGCCTGTCCTGGTGTCACCTGCACCTTCTGCCCGTCCTGGTGTCACCTGCACGCTGCTGCTCGGGTGTCTCGGCAAACAGAGCACGGCGACGCGGGGCAGTGACCGCACAGACACCAAAATAATCCCGGTGTTTTCCCCCATGGAAAACCAGGCCGGCCTCGAGGAGTCTGTGACAAAACTCAACCCTGACCCAGCCGAGGACTGAGTTCCATTTTGGGGTTTTTTTTGTTCTTCTCATCTAATGGGTTCATCCTCTTGTTTGCACAGAACCGCATCGAAGTGAGGGGTGGAGAGCTGAGATTTTCCAAGCTAGTCCAGGAGGACTCTGGCATGTATCAGTGTGTGGCTGAGAACAAGCATGGCACAATTTATGCAAGTGCTGAATTAACAGTGCAAGGTAATTCCTCCTTTCCCAGAGCTCTGGGTTCCAAGGGGACACAGAAGAAAAAATCTCTTCCTAATATCCTGATGTGATCCTGACATTGTGATGTCACAGTGGGATAAGAGCAGACAAAAACTGCTTCAATCAACCACTGAAATGGCTGCTGGTTCAACAAGACACTGTGCAAGCCTTTAAATTATAAATCCTGTGTAAATTCTGTGTGAAAATGAACAAAAAATTCTGTTTAGCCACAGGAAGTGGGCAGAACACCTAGCAGCAGTGCTACAACCTCTCTGCCACTACAAATTACTCTTTTTTTTTGAGGAAAGAGGTCCAAAAACCAGAGTTCAGCCTCCATTCCTCCTGCTTTGATGGATGGTGACTGGAGCTGAACTGCTGCCAAACTTGTTCCACATTAGTCCAAAAGTTTATCTCCTCATGGAGAAGCCAAAGATAAATTAAAGGCCCTGAGCACCAACTGCTCAACATTAACACAGTGAGGCCAACAGGTAAATCCCAATTCCATCTGCAATTCCAGGAGGAGTTTCAGGCAAGCTGGATGTCTGCGTTGGTCAGGATATTGAAGAGATTATCCTCGACATGTTCCAAAGCAGCTGTTGTTGTGTCTCTCAAAGACCTTGCACTTGTTAGGGTCATTCCCATCGCTCCGTCCCACTCGCGTGCCACATAATTCCTGCCTGGCAGGCATCAGGATCCACCCAGCAGCCCAGGAATTCCTTCCTTACCCCGCTCTCCAGACTCTGCCTCGCTTCTCTTACCGAGCCATCCAACAACAAATCAATTCCCACTCGCACGGCGCTGAAATTCCCTCCCCAGGGCAGCGTTTCTAATCGTGCCTTAATCCTCTTTTTTTATCCCTGTAGCCTTAGCTCCAGATTTTAGACTAAACCCGGTGAAGCGCCTGATCCCGGCAGCCCGGAGTGGGAAGGTCATCATCCCGTGCCAACCACGAGCAGCACCAAAAGCCACCGTGCTCTGGACCAAAGGGACAGAACTCCTGGTCAACAGCAGCAGGTAGCAGCACAGAGTCAGCTTTCACCTAGAAAATGTAGCTAAAATCCTTTTTCTTTTTCTTTTTTTTTTATCAGAAGACTGGACTCGATGATCCAAATGTGCCGCTGCATCCCTGAATTTTCTTAGTCCTCTAATTTCTTCTTTAGCAAATTCCTACATGATATTTTTTCCGCCTGATTTTGTCCCCAGTCTCTCTAAAATCAGTGGAAATTCCCAAACGTCCAGCACGAGTGGATCTTTTAACATTCCTTTGTGTGGCTCCTTTTCCTTTGCAGGGTGACAATTACAGCAGATGGGACCTTGATCCTGCAGAACATCAGCAAATCTGATGAGGGAAAATACACCTGCTTTGCTGAGAACCCCCTGGGCAAAGCCAACAGCACGGGAATCCTCTCTGTCCGAGGTAGGGATCTTCATTTGGGGTCAATCGAGCCAGAAACGGCTAAGAATGAATGATGTGATCTTCCTCCTCTCCTTATACTCCCCAAAAACTGAATAATCAGGGAATCAAAGTGATTTCAGGTGGAGCAGCAAAACTTCTGCCTGACCCACCAACAAACGGCCCTTGAGAAAAGCATTTCCATTTTCTGATCCCTCCTCTTCCTCCTGTGAGGAAGAGCTCAGCTCTTGGAGCGGGATGAGGAGCTGGAAGGGATGGTTTGGATATTTGCAGCTAAGGGTTCTTCCCACTCGTTCCCCACAGATGCCACCAAGATCACGCTGGCACCATCGAGTGCCGACATCAACGTGGGCGAGAACCTCACCCTGCAGTGCCACGCGTCCCACGACCCCACCATGGACCTCACCTTCACCTGGTCCCTGGATGATTTCCCCATCGACTTCGACAAGTCCGAGGGGCACTACCGGCGAGCCAGCATGGTGGGTCCAGAGGGAATTCTGGATCATCCAAAAGGATGGAAAATTAATTCCACATTCATTATTCGTGTGTTTGCGCCCACCAAAGCTGCTCCATCGCTTTGCCCAGAGCGGTTGTGAATTCCACATCCCTGGAAGTGTCCAAGGCCAGGTTGGATGGGGCTTGGAGCACCCTGAGATAGTGGAAGGTGACCCTGCCCATGGCTGGGCTGGAATGGGATGGGCTTTAAAATCCTTCCCAAAGCATTCCATGGTTCCATGATCACTGCCCTCCTAAACTGGAGAAGAAAGGGAAACACCTGTGGATAAAGGCAGGCAGAGATCACTCAGTGATCACTCAATGATTGATCAATGACCACTCAATGGTCACTCAATGATCATTCAATGATCATTTATTAGCCACTCAATGATCACTCAACATTCACTAAATGATCACTCAATGATTGCCCAATGACCACTCAATGGTCACTCAATAGTCACTCAGTGATCACTCATTGATTACTCAATGATCTATCAATGGTCACTCATTGATCACCCAATGGTCACTCAATGGTCTATTCAATATTCACTCATTGATCAATAACTGATCACTCAATGTTCACTCATTGATCACTCTATGATCACTTGTTGATCACCATCCCAAGCCAAACAGACCCAGCACAGCCTTGGCCAGCACTGGATCCATCTCGGATCCATCTCGGATCCATCCAGATCCATCATCCATGGGGGAATCTCTTCCCATCTCCCTCTTCTCCACCTCCACCACAACTCAACCATCCAAACCCAAAACAAATTGAATTCTGGACCGTGACCCGGCACCTCCTGATGCTGTTCCCCCCTGTGTTGTCCTTTGCCCTGCAGAAGGAGGCCATTGGGGACCTCAGCATCTCCAACGCGCAGCTGCGGCACTCGGGGCGTTACACCTGCACTGCCCAGACCGTGGTGGACAGCGCGTCCGAGTCAGCCACGCTCACCGTCAGAGGTAATTTAATTCCCTGTGGGACATTCCCTGCTCCTGACAAACCCAGAGCCATGATGTGGTCCGTGCCATCAGCTGCTCTTCCCCTGGAACCACCTCACATCAATAATTCCATGATACATTCCTGTGGGTTTTATTCTCACCCCAAAATTGGGTTTGATCATCTTGGAGGTCTTTTCCAACCTTCCCAACCAGGCTTAGGAACTTTTCCAGAGGCTAAAGCTGGAGGTGAGGCTTCCCAGCTTCCAGAAAAGAATTACCCGATGTGAATTTAGGACTTGCACAATGCACAGAGCGATAAACCTCCAGATCTTCCATGTCAGTGACACATTTTCCACCCCCCTCAGGACCTCCAGGCCCACCCGGGGGTGTGGTGGTGAGGGACATCGGTGACACCAGCGTCCAGCTGAGCTGGAGCCGCGGCTTCGACAACCACAGCCCCATCGCCAGGTACCTCATCGAGGCCCGGACCCTCCTGTCCAGCCAATGGAAACAGATGCGCACCAGTGAGTGTCCCCACGGTGGCACCGGTGACATATCGAGGCCACCAGCCACCAACCAGTCCTGGCTCCGTGCTGCTCCTCGCTCTATTCCTTCCCCTCTGGTGTTATTGGATTTTACAGATCCCGTAAACATCGAGGGCAACGCGGAGACAGCGCAGGTGGTGAACCTCATCCCGTGGATGGATTACGAGTTCCGGGTCCTGGCCAGCAACATCCTGGGAATTGGGGAGCCCAGTTTGCCCTCCAGCAAAATCCGGACCAAGGAAGCAGGTGGGTGTGGAAAAAACCTCAGGTCCCTGTCCCTGCCCGGGATGGTCCCAAGGGATGAAACCATCTCCTGGGGAGCTCCTGGAGCTGAGGCCACCACAGGATTTTCCAGCTTTTTGCTCATTTCTGTGTCAAAGATGAGCAGGGTTAGAACTGCACTTCCCAGCACTACATCCAGCTGGGAATGTTCATTCCATATTCAGCTGCTTGGATGGAAGGGATGGGAGAACAGCAGGAGAACTGCACCCAATCCACCAAACCCAAACCTAATAAAACTCCTCTCCACATCCTTGCTTTTGAGTTCCATCCTTGTCCCCTCAGACACCAAATCCTTGTCCCATGCCCCTACGTAACTTGGTCAGGCACAAGCTGGAATTCCAGACAGGATTTTCATGGCTGAAAACACAGCCCAGTCATTCCCTGGGAGCTGTCCCATCCAGTGTCACGCCGTGTTTGTGCTTTTCTCCATCTCTCCCACCTCCTTAACCCAAACTCTCTGCTTTTTCCTTGGGGACCTCACAGCACCCACGGTGGCACCGTCCGGGCTCGGCGGTGGCGGAGGCGCTCCCAATGAGCTCATCATCACCTGGACGGTGAGTTGGGAATGGGGAAAGCACCAAGGAGGGACCACTAGGCATTTTTTGGCGGGGGGGAAATCAGTGCTGCCATCCCAGTTTGGATATGGGTTGAGCCAAGGGCTGGTTTGGGTGGACCAAACACACATTTCCTTCGGGAAATCAGTGCCACCATCTCAGTTTGGATGAGCCCAAGGCTGGTTTGGGCGGACCGAACACACATTTCCTTTGGGAAATCAGCGCTGCCATCCCAGTTTGGATATGGGGTTCATCCAAGGGCTGGTTTGGGTGGACCAAGCACACATTTCCTTCGGGAAATCATCACCACCATCCCAGTTTGGAGGGGTCAAAGACTGGTTTGGGTGGACCAAGCACACATTTCCTTTGGGAAATCAGCACCACTATTCCAGTTCGGATGAGCCAAGGGCTGGTTTGGGTGGACCAAGCGCACATTTCCTTCAGGAAATCAGAGCTGCCATCCCAGTTTGGAGGGGTCAAAGACTGGTTTGGATGGACCAAGTACATATGTCCTTCGGGAAATCAGTGCCACCATCCCAGTTTGGATGGGCCAAAGGCTGATTTCAACGGACCAAGGCTCCCTCTCTCTTCCCAGCCGACGCTGCGGGACTACCAGAACGGGGATGGCTTTGGGTACATCGTGTCCTTCCGGAGGAAGGGCAGCCAGGCCTGGCTGAGGGCGCAGGTGCCGCACGCGGAGTCGCTGCACTTCGTGTACCGCAACGAGAGCATCGCGCCCTACACCCCCTTCGAGGTGAAGATCAAGGCCTACAACAGGAAAGGGGAGGGCCCCGAGAGCCTCACGGCCATCGTGTACTCGGCAGAGGAAGGTAAAGAGCAGTGGGAGAGCTGGGAATGTCCAGGATGGAGAGGAGAAGCTCCAGGGAGGGCTCAGAGCCCCTTCCCAGGGCCTAAAGGGGCTCCAGGAGAGCTGGAGAGGGACTGGGACAAGGGATGGAGGGACAGGACACAGGGAATGGCTTCCCACTGCCAGAGGGATGGGATATTGGGATGGAATTGTGAGGGTGGGGAGGAGCTGGGATGGAATTCCCAGAGAGGCTGTGGCTGCCCCTGGATCCCTGGAAGTGTCCAAGGCCAGGTTAGATGACGTTTGGAGCACCCTGGGACAGTGAAAGGTGTCCCTGCCATGGTAGAGGGTGGCACTGGATGAGCCTTAAGGTCCCTTCCACCCAAACCATTCCATGATTGCACAGACTCAGAATTCCCCATTTTGTCCAACCCACCGCCTTTCCTCAGCCAAATCCCTGCAGATCCGTGTCCTCAGCCATTCCTTTGGCTCCCAGCACAGCGATTCCAGCACAACGTTCCTCTGCTCCTCCAAACACACCGGGTGACCATTCCCTAAGCCCAGCCCCGACTGCCCCAGAGCCTCGGGGCAGACACAGATCCCAGAGCTCACAGCTGTGGCCCTGCTTGTCCTCCTAAGTCCCTAAATCCCTTCCCCTTGTTCCATAACACAACACCAGCTGTCTGCCTGCGGGAAAACCTTTTGTTCCTGACAGGGCCCAAAGTCAGGAAAAGGATTTTACTCCTGTCTTTCAGAACCCAAAGCAGCTCCTTACAGAGTCATTGCCAAGTCTGTGCTGTCCTCGGAGATGGATGTGTCCTGGGAGCCCGTGGAGCAGGGAGAAGTGACCGGAGTGCTTTTGGGATATGAGGTAGGAGATTCCAATGGGAATGGGAGACCCTGAGAGCCCAGCAAGGAAAATTTCCCCGGGTTATGTGAGGTGAAAGGAAACAGCATTATGATTCCAGAGGTGGGGGATAATTCACACCACGTGGTTCTAATGGGGCCGGCACTGCTCTCTCAGGAGAGATTAGAGGGAATCATCCAATTTTTCCTGCCTGCTCTTCCCAGGGGGCCGTGGCCTCATTCCTGAGCACACACAAAGCAAAATACACAAAAACCGACACACAAAGGCCTTTCAGGATGGGCTTAGTTGGGATTTGCAATCTCTCCATCCTAAACCCACCCCGTCCTTTGCCGTGCAGATCCGGTACTGGAAGGATGGGGACAAGGAGGAGGCGGCTGACAGAGTGAGGACAGCAGGGCTGGTGACATCGGCTCATGTCACCGGCCTGAACCCCAACACCATCTACCACGTGTCCGTGCGAGCCTACAACCGGGCAGGGACCGGCCCCCCCAGCCCCTCCACCAACGTCACCACCACGAGACCTCGTGAGTCAGCCCTGACCCCTCCACTTTCCACAGGATCCCCCAAAATCGCCCAAATTTTGACCTTGGTGCTCTTGTTTGATGTCCCCTGAATGCCCCTGCTGAGGCTCTGGGGATGGCTGGGACGGGCACAGCCTTCTCCTCACTCCCCGATTCACCCAATCCCTGTCTGGTTTTGCATCCCTCAGCACCAAAAAGGCCACCTGGGAACATCTCCTGGAGTTTTTCCGGCTCCACGGTCAGCATCAAGTGGGACCCCGTGGTGGCCAAGGCAGACGAGTCGGCGGTGACGGGGTACAAGGTACGGCCAGCGTGGCCGGGCTGCTCCCGGAGGTGATCCAAGGAAAGCACAGGGAGCAGGAACTCAACGTTCCCTCTTCCCACAGATGCTCTACAGGCAGGATTCCCACTCGGCCCCCACGCTGTACCTGGCCAGCAAGAGCCAGATCGACATCCCCATCCCCGAGGATTTCACTCACGCCTTCGTCCAGATCCGGGTGACCGGGCCCGGCGGGGACGGGACCCCGGCAGAAGTTCACATCCTCCGGAACAGCGGTACCGGTGATCCTCCAGGGACATCACCCCTCTGGCCACACCTGCCCCTCTGGCCACACCCATTACACTGAACACACTCACTACACTGACCACACCCATTCCACTGACCACACCCATCCATGTGCTCCTCTGGCCACACCCACTCCCAGTGCTCCCTGATCACACCCTCTTCAAACCCAAATTCCCCTTTCCAAGGTTCTCCCCACGCCCTGGAGTTCATCCCAGGACAGCTCCTGTCCTTTCCCTTCCAAGCAGGAGGGACTCAGCCACGCCCCTCCCATCCTGGCCACAGCACGATCCCAATAAATTATCTTTGAAAATCCCACTCTCCCTTCCAGGGCTGCAGGAGAACATCCTCCCACAGTGTTTTAGGTTGAGACTCTGGAATTGGCCTTTTCTGGAATTTTTTTCTGGAATCATCCTTTGGTTCCCTTGTGCTGGTCACTCATACAATTCCTGACTCTTCTCCTTCTCCCAACTCCTCTTCCCAACCTCAGTCCAGCCTCACCCAGCTGGAGGTGACCACAACACCCAGGTTTCCATGAGTTAAGGACTAAAAACCACTAAGGGCGAAATCCCAACTCTGTCGGGCTGCACCTCCAGCAAATTCCCTAAATTCAGGGCTGAACTCCCCCAAATTCCAGCTCCCAGCACTCCCAGGAGTTTTATCAGCGCCAAACACACAAAAAACCCCACAAAACCCCAAATTCCCTGCATCACATCCCCCAATTCCCTGTTTTCCCAGGGACCAGCATGATGGTGGAGGACTCGGGGACGAGGCCAGCGCCACACGTCGTGGTCATCACCGCCAACTCCCTGCTGCTGGTGGCCCTGCTCAGCTCCCTGGAGCTCTGAGAGTGCCCCAGGCACAGCTCCGGACGCGATTCCCGCCCATCCCGCGGGAACGACGCGACCTTCGGCAAATCCCACTCGGGAGCGGGGCAGGAGAGGATTGGACCTCGCGGTTGGAAGGGAGGAAGAAGTTAGAAGCAGCTTTTTTGTTGTTGTTTTTGTTGGTTTGGAGGAACAAAAGCTTTCGTACAAGACGTGGGTCTTTAACCGGTTCAGTGTTTTTTAAGGAAAATGAGGAAAATGAAGAATTCTCCGGGAATTCTGCAGCCAACTGCCGCTCCCCCTGCCCTCACTGTATCCATAGGTTTTCTGCCTTACTGAAGCCATGTATGAGATAACCAGACTGCTAAATCTGACTTTTTTTTTAAACTCTGTACAGTGAATTCCGTGGGGGGACGGGGACTGAGGAGTTCAGGGACCAGCATGTTCCACACCCATCCCACCACAGCCAGCTCGGAGCATTCGTGGGACGGGATTGATCCTTTTTCCCACAAAAAAAAGGAGCCAAATCCTGCAGGAACCAGCCCAAGGAGACAAATCCACGTGAGGATCGAGCTGTGCCCCAGCCTGAAAAGATTTTTTTACAACTCTGGTGTTCACCTGCAGCCCCAGCTTGGTGCTTGTCTCAGCTGGGAGGTGCAAATTCCGTGTTTTCCCAATCCCACGTGCTTTTGGGGTGGATTTGTCACCCTGTTTGCCTCTTTCCCTTTTATCTGGGGAGAAGGGAATCCTCTCCCAGAATCCCTAATTCAGGCAGCTCTGCCTAAAAAATGGAGGTGTCAATAAATCCAATTTCAGAGGGGCTTAAAGAAAGAACTTTTAAAAATGACAAAATTAAAACAGGAATGGGAGACTCAAGGAAGCCACCACGGGAACAAGAAGGAAAATCTGGACTCGGATTCACCTCCCTGCACTGAGAATTCATCCAGCCAAAATTCCAGGCTGGGATTGGGACTGCAAAGGCTGAGATCCAGCCAGGATTCCAGCTCTGACCGGACATCCCGAGGAAAAACTGGGATGCTGAGGAGCCCCCTGCACTCCAGAGGCTGGGAAAAGCAGGAATGCTGAGCTGAGCACCCACAGGACTGGTTGGGAATCGATGTTGCCTGTTGAAATCTCTGTCTCCCAGTAAAGCAGTTGACCAAAGTTAACGAGAATCCATTGGTGTTGCTGCTGGTTCCATCCCAAGGGCGTTTTTAGGGACTTTTCCCTGGCTGTGATTCCTCAATCCCAAAGAAAACAGCACCAGGCTGGGCAATCCCAATCCTGGAATTTCCTGATGTGCAGTTTTCCCTTTAAATGCCAATTCCTCTCCTTTTTGAGCCCAGGTGGCTGCAGGAAATCCCTCTCCAGACAGGGCAGCTCAGGCTTTGTTAAGCCCCGTTTTGGGCAGTCCCTTCTGCCATTCCCTTGATCCAGGGTTGGGAGAGCCACAGGGAAGGATCTGCACCTGCAAATCCGGCACTCAGACCTCGGGAAACGACAAAAATCCACGTTTAAAGCTCAGCCAGAGCCATCAGTGGGAGGAAAAGGCTGGGAATCCTCCTTAAAACCTCTGGGAGCTTCCTAAAATACAGCCAGGGGTTAAAGGGGTGCAGGGACAGGGAGAGAAGTGGAATTGATGGGATTTGGAGGGAGGGTGGAGAGAGGGAAGGATGGAGAGAGGGAAGGAGGGGAAGGACGGAGAGAGGAATGGAGGGAAGGAAGGAAAGGATGGAGAGAGAAGGAGGGGAAGGATGGAGGGGAGGAGGGGAAGGATGGAGAAAGGGAAGGGAGGAAGGATGGAGAGAGGGAAGGATGAAGAGAGAGAAGGATTGAGGGAAGGAGAGGAAGGATGGAGAGAGGAATGGGGGGAAGGAAGGAAGGAAAGGATGGAGAGAAGGAGGGGAAGGATAGAGAGAGGGAAGGATGGAGGGAAGGAGCCCCACCCAGATCCAGCCTCTGGTGATCCCAAAGGTCCCAAAGCTCTGGGCTCAGCTCCCTGGGAGCTGCAGGGACAGCCCTGGTCACTGCAGGGACAGCCCTGGTCACTGCAGGGACAGCCCTGGTCACTGCAGGGACAGCATTGGTCACTCTGCAGGGACAGCCCTGGTCACTCTGCAGGGACAGCCCTGGTCACTCTGCAGGGACAGCATTGGTCACTCTGCAAGGACAGCACTGGTCACTGCAAGGACAGCACTGGTCACTGCAGGGACAGCATTGGTCACTCTGCAGGGACAGCATTGGTCACTGCAGGGACAGCATTGGTCACTGCAGGGACAGCCCTGGTCACTCTGGAAGGACAGCACTGGTCACTGCAGGGACAGCATTGGTCACTGCAAGGACAGCATTGGTCACTGCAGGGACAGCATTGGTCACTCTGTAGGGACAGCCCTGGTCACTGCAGGGACAGCATTGGTCACTGCAAGGACAGCATTGGTCACTGCAAGGACAGCCCTGGTCACTGCAAGGACAGCATTGGTCACTCTGCAGGGACACCCTGGTCACTGCAGGGACAGCCCTGGTCACTGCAGGGACAGCATTGGTCACCCTGCAGGGACAGCATTGGTCACTGCAAGGACAGCATTGGTCACTGCAAGGACAGCATTGGTCACTCTGCAGGGACAGCATTGGTCACTGCAGGGACAGCCCTGGTCACCCTGCAGGGACACCCCTGGTCACCCTGCAGGGACACCAGCAGTGACAGGGAAAAGTGGGAACAGGAATTCCATCCCAGTGGATCAGGGAACAGCACAACATCTCCAGGAGCAGAGGATGGAGGAGCCAGAAAACCCCAAAATCAATTTATGGGTTTTTTTTTGATGCAATCCTATGAGTGACACCGACGTCACTCAGCTGAGGGCAGCCTGAGGAAATCCCAGGGATTTCTTCACAATCCCTCTGCTCCCAGATCTCCTCCTGGACCTGCCCAGAGCAGCCCTGGAAGTTCCTGATTGCTCCCCAAAGCTCAGCACCACGGAAATTCCTCCAGCTGGGGATGGGGAGCACACAGAATTCCCAGAAACTCCAGGGTTTCCATGGAGTTCAGGGTTTCCATGGAGTCTGTGCCATCCTCATTTCCAGGTGATTGTGAAAAATTGGGAAAAAGGAGTTCAAGCATCAATTCAGAGCTGAGAATTTTTCCTGAATTCCTGCTGAATTCCGGGGCAGTGATTAAGAAATGATTTTGCAAGGAGAGATGGAAAAAAGGAGGGATGGGGATGCTTTTCCAAGGGTTTTTCCTTCCCTGTTTGCACTGAGCTCCAACCTCTGCTATTCCCTTTTCCTGCTTTCTCCCTTCCTTCCCCTGTCAGGATAAACATCCCCCAATCCTCAATATCCCTTCAAAAAAAAAAAAAAAAATCCCATTAAAGGCCCTTTGTGACAGCTGGACCCCAGTGGCCATCCCAGCCCTCGAACTTCAAATAAAAACCCCAATTATGGATTTGTTCTCCCTGCTCTGGGCAGCTGGCTCCCCTCAAAATTAAAAAAAAAATCAACAACCCCACAATCCAAAGATGAAGGAGATTTTTGGCTTCTCCAGCAGAGCTGGATTGTGCCGGAGCTTTCATCCCGATGGATTTGGGGATCCCAGCTGGGCCCAAGACACTGAAATTTCCATGACAAAGAGCAGAGAGGGTCCTGCAGATGGGGCAGCTCTGCACCATTAACTCCCAGCCCGCTGTGATGGGTCATTCCCAATTTTTAACATGTTCAGGTGGTGAAAAAAACCACAAAACCCTCTGGGAATCAGCTCTGGAAAGTGCCTGGTTTGGTTTTCATTCAAATAAATAAAATTATTTCCCTCCATACTCATATTTTTTTCAATATCAAAGTATTTTTGTGTTGTTTTGGTAAAAGCGAAAACTCAGGAATTCTTCAATTTTTTACATTAGAGCTGTGCTGTTGTTTTCCCTGGATTTGGGTTGTTCCTGTAGCTCACAGGGAAAAAGGGAATAAACAACAAATATGAAAGAAAATAGAAAAAAAAAAAAAAGGTATTTTATAAATCCATCCATGGATTTCACTCCCTGCACAATTCCTGCTTTATCCTCATTAATCAACAGGAAAAATGAAAGATCCCAATCCTACATGGAGCTGTTCCCTGAAAGATTTTAGGGACAAAAATTTCCAGGCTCCAAAGTGGCTGGAAATATTCAATAATAACCCGTGTTTGTTGCAAATAAATTATAAATATTCCATTAAATTCAATGGGATCCATGGAATCCCTGAGTCGGAAGGGGAGGATCAAAATCCAACAGCGGAGGATCCCAAAAATCCCACCCTGAATTCCTAATCCAAGCTCCAAAGTGGCCAAAAATACTCATTTATAAACTGCTTCTGTAGAAAATAAATGAAAAATATCCCATTGAATTCCATGGGATCCATGGAATGTCCTGAGTCGGAAGGAAAGGATCAAAAGCCAACAGTGGACAATCCCAAAAATCCCACCCTGAATTCCTAATCCAGGCTCTGAAGTGGCCAAAAATATTCAATAATAACCCATGTTTGTTGCAAATAAATTATAAATATTCCATTAAATTCAATGGGATCCATGGAATCCCTGAGTCAGAAGGGAAGGATCAAAATCCAACTGTGGACAATCCCAAGAATCCCACCCTGGATTCCTGAATTCCTGAGTTCCTAATCCAAAGTGGCTGAAAATATTCAATAATAAACTATGTCTGATGCAAATAACTTATAAATATCCCACTAATGATGGGATCCATGGAATGTCCTGAGCTGGAAGGCAAGGATCAAAAGCCAGCTGTGGAGGATCCCAAAAATCCCACTCTGAATTCCTAATCCAGGCCCCAAAGCAGCTGAAAATATTCATTTATAAACTGTGCCTGTTGATCCCATTAAATAGTATGGGATCCATGGAACATCCTGAATTGGAAGGGGAAGATCATCAAAATCCTACTGTGGATGATCCCAAGAATCTCACCCTGAATTCCTGAATTCCTAATCCAAAGTGACCGAAAATATTCAATAATCACCCGTGTTTGTTGCAAATAAATTATAAATATTTCATTAAATTCAATGGGATCCATGGAATGTCCTGAACTGGAAGGGAAGGATCAAAAGCCAACTGTGGATGATCCCAAAAATCCCACCCTGAATTCCTAATCCAAAGTGGCTGAAAATATTCAATAATAAGCTATGTCTGATGCAAATAAATTATAAATATCCCATTAAATTCCATGGGATTCATGGAATGTCCTGAGTCAGAAGAGAAGGATCAAAATCCAACTGTGGATGATCCCAAGAATCCCCCCCTGGATTCCTGAATCCCTAATCCTAACAAAGAGCCAAAGCCGAGGAATTGCATCAAATTTTGTTCATTTTCCCTGCCGCTCTTTTCCTGCAAACCCTGCCCAGGCAGCAGAGCCCGAGGCTGAAGATGATCCCCAAGATGACCCCGCTCCCGATTCCCAGCACCACCTCATGGAACAACGGATTCTCCCAAAATCCCCAGCGCCGCTCCCACTCCGCGGAGCCGCTGGCGTTTTCCGGCAGTTCCTCCCCCATGGCCGCCAGCTGCTGCTCCCAAGTCAGGGATTTCTGGAAATCCAGATCCACCAGATCCCTGGGGATCACCCTGAGGCCGAAGTAGATCCTCTTGACCAGCTGGAAGGAGCTGAGCACCTGCACGTCGCAGCGGTACGTCCCGGAATGCGACTCCAGCGCCGGCGAGAAGCTCAGGGAAGGGCTGGGATGGCGGAAAGGTTGGAACAGAAGGTCGTTGGTGGTGACGAGCCCGCGGGCGAAGCCCCAGGTGTAGCCAAAGTTTTTTCCCTCCAGGCTGGCGGTGTCCGGGGAGAGGCAGGTGAGGCGGATGGGTTTTCCCTCGGGAACGCGGAGGTGCCGGAGGCCGCAGATCCAATCGCTGAGGCAGCGGGAGCGCACCCGGGAGCAATTCCGGGGCTCCCCGGCCGGGCTGACCTCGCAGAGCTGCTCCTCCTTCACGCCCAGCCCGCAGGTGACGCTGCAGGGAGTGGAGTTCACCAGAACTGTGGTCTTCAGCCCTGCTGGGATGGACTCCGAGCCCAAGAGAAACTCTGAACCCGAGGGAAGCTCCGAGCTCGATTCTGATCCTGAGGGAAGCTCCGAGCTCGATTCCGATCCTGAAGGAATCTCTGATCCTGATCGAAGCTCCGATCCCGATTGAAGCTCTGAGCTTGAGTCTGATCCTGAGGAAAGCTCAGATCCTGAGGGAATATTTGATCCTGAGGGA
>OU383797.1:4695608-4869047 GCA_910950805.1 Acrocephalus scirpaceus scirpaceus
TTTTAGGAAATGGGAGGTACCTCTTTATTTACAAACACAGAACCACCACCACTGCAGGAGCTGATCCGATATCGTACAAAACCAGGGAATAAAATAAGGGTGGGAATAAATGGGGAAATAAAATAAAGGTGGGAATAAATCGGGAAATAAAATAAAGATGAGAATAACCAGGGAATAAAACAAGGGTGGGAATAAATGGGGAAATAAAATAAGGATGGGAATAAATGGGGAAATAAAATAAGGATGGGAATAACCAGGGAATAAAATAAGGGTGGGAATAAATGGGGAAATAAAATAAAAATGGGAATAACCAGGGAATAAAATAAAGGTGGGAACAAACCAGGAAAGAAATTAAGGATGGGAATAAAACAGGAAATAAAATAAAGATGAGAATAAAACAGGAAATAAAATAAAGATGGGAATAACCAGGGAATAAAATAAGGGTGGGAATAAATGGGGAAATAAAATAAGGATGGGAATAACCAGGGAATAAAATAAAGGTGGGAACAAACCAGGAAAGAAATTAAGGATGGGAATAAAACAGGAAATAAAATAAGGATGGGAATAACCAGGGAATAAAATAAGGATGGGAATAACCAGGGAATAAAATAAAGGTGGGAATAAATGGGGAAATAAAATAAAGATGGGAGTAACCAGGGAATAAAATAAGGGTGGGAATAAAACAGGAAAGAAATTAAGGATGGCAATAAAGCAGGAAATAAAATAAGGATGGGAATAAAGCAGGAAATACAATAAAGATGGGAACAAAGTGAGAAATAAAATAAGGATGGAAATAAAGCGAGAAATAAAACAAGGATGGGAACAAACTAGGAAATAAAATAAGACAAGCATGGGAATAATCAGGAAATAAAATAAGAATGAAAATAAAGCAGGAAAGAAAATTAAATAAGGATGAGAATAACCAGGAAAGAAAATAAAATAAAGATGGGAATAAAGCAGGAAACAAGGATGGAAACAAACCAGGAAATAGAATAAGGATGGGAATGAAGCAGGAAATAAAATAAGGATAGAAATAAACTGGGAAATAAAATAAAGATGGGAATAAAGCAGGGAATAAAATAAGGATGGGAATGAAGCAGGAAAGATACTAAGGATGGGAATAAAACAGGAGAGAAAATAAGGATGGGAAGAAACCAGAAAATAAAATAAAACAAACATGGGAACAATCAGGAAATAAAATAAGGATGGAAATAAAGCAGGAAAGAAATTAAGTAAGGATGAGAATAACCAGGAAAGAAAATAAAATAAAGATGGGAATAAAGCAGGAAATCAAATAAGGATGGGAATAACCAGGAAATAAAATAAAGATGGGAATAAAGCAGGAAGGAAAATAAGGATGGGAATAAAGCAGGAAACAAAGATGGAAACAACCTAAGGAATAAAATAAGGATGGGAACAGACCAGGAAATAAGGATGAAAATAAAGCAGGAAATAAAATAAGGATGGGAATAATGCAGAAAATAAAATAAGGATGTGAATAAAGCAGGAAATAAAATAAGGATGGAAACAAACTGGGAAATAAAATAAAGATGGGAATAAAGCGGGAAAGGATGGAAGCAAACCAGGAAATAAAATAAAAATGGGAATAATCAGGAAATAAAATAAAAATGGGAACAGAGCAGGAAATAAGCATGGGAATAAAGTGGGAAATAAAATAAAGATGGGAATAAAGCAGGAAGGAAAATAAGGATGGGAATAAAGCAGGAAAGAAGGATGGAAACAAACCAGGAAACAAAATAAAGATGGGAATGAAGCAGGAAATAAAATAAAGATGGGAATAAAGCAGGAAATAAAATAAGGATGGGAATGAAGCAGGAAATAAAATAAGGATGGAAACAAACTGGGAAATAAAATAAAGATGGGAATAAAGCAGGAAAGGATGGAAACAAACCAGGAAATAAAATAAGGATGGGAATAAAGCAAGAAATAAAATAAAGATGGGAATAGAGCAGGAAATAAGCATGGGAATAGAGTGGGAAATAAAATAAAGATGGGAATAGAGCAGGAAGGAAAATAAGGATGGGAATAAAGCAGGAAACAAGGATGGAAACAAACCAGGAAATAGAATAAGAATGGGAACAGACCAGGAAATAAGGATGTGAATAAAGCAGGAAATAGAATAAGGATGGGAAACAAACTGGGAAATAAAATAAAGATGGGAATAAAGCAGGAAATAAAATAAAGATGGGAATAAAGCAGGAAAGAAGGATGGAATAAAGCAGGAAATAAAATAAGGATGGGAATAAAGCAGGAAATAAAATAAAGATGGGAATAAAGCAGGAAAGGATGGAAGCAAACCAGGAAATAAAATAAGGCTGGGAATAAAGCAGGGAATAAAAGGATGGGGATAAACCAAGGCAGGGCATTTACACTGTACAGGAACGTTCAGTTTGGGGTGAATTCCACACTTCAATCCCATCCACTGAGCCTTGGCCTCTGCAGTTGGAATTTGGGGCTCAGGCCCAGTGCCCAGGGAGGGTTTGGCATGGCAGAGTCACCCCACAAGCAAAAAAAAACAACAAAAAAAGGAATTTTACACTCGTGGTCAGAAATTTCCCCAAAATGAACCCAAATGTCCCCAAAGCTGGGAATGAAGATGTCAAGTTTTGAAGGATTTCAAAACCTCTGATTTCCAAATGTGTTTTTTTTTCCTCTCCTCATTTCTTTTTTATCTGTGCAGTTCTGGCTGCAAATTCACCACTTTATAATTCCCTTCCTGCTTTTAATGTCTGCAGGACACCCAGGAAATTTAAATATCTCCTGATAATCCCAATAATTCCACCCAGGGGAACATTGAGAGCAATGAAACTCCGAAGTTTGGGGGAAAAAAAAGGGGATTTAGGAAGGAAATTTCATTTTATCAGGATGTTGGTGTGGGATAAGAGGTGCCAGGCTGTGGGTGCTGGACAGGGGAAGTGCCATTCCCATTCCTACAGGAAATCCTGAAGGAATAAAAGGTTGGGAATGAGCTGCCAGCTTCCATTTTTAACCCAGAAGTGGGGAAAAAAAAAAGAAACCCTTTGGAAAAATTCTGTTTCAATTCCAAGAAAAAAATAAATTGGTTTTAATTTATCTCCTGGTGAAGGAGGAGCCTGGATATTCCTGGAGGAATATTTCCCAGGGAAGAGAAGGAACAAAACCATTGGAAAGGACAGGAGGGAATTCCAGCAAAGCTTTGGGAATCACAGGTTGGGAGAAAAATAAAAATAAAACCATTGGAAAATGAGTTTTTATCTAAAGCTGCTCCTTCTGCCACCGACAGAGCAGGAAAAACAAACACAAACCCAAGGCAGATTCCAGAGGGGCCTCAGCTCCTCACATCCCACAGGAAATTCCTGGAAATCTGGGCTGGGATCAGCGGCTCTGCCCTGATCCTGTCAGCCAGGGAAAAGCTGGGCAGGAATTCCCAGCTGGACAAGGGCGATTTTGTAGGATACAGTCAAGAATCTCCAAATTCCCACTTTGGGGCGTTCTTCCATCCGGGAATGCCGAGAGAATTTTGGGAGATAAAGGTGGAGAAGCTCTGGAGTGGCAGGGAAGGGGTTCAGGTCACTCAGGGGCAGGGATTTATCCCCCAAAAAATTCCCAGGCCGTGCCAGCTGTGCCTGATCCACGGAGAGGCAGCAGGAGGACGGAGGCTGCTCCCTCTTCCAGAGTCATTCCTGCCCCAACTCATTCCCTGAATCCATGGAATTCAGTCTGTGCCAGTCCTGACTGAGAATTCCAGCGTTTTCCACACTGGGGAGGCCAAGAGAGGAAAGGAGACAGGGAGAGAAGGGAAGAGTCTTCATAGCAACTCTGAGATTGCACCACCTGCTGAAGAGAGCAGAGATGGAAAAATGAGTGTCCAGCCCCATCCAGAGGCTCCCAGAAATCAGAGAGCCCCAAATGGAGCAGGAAAAAAAAAATGGGAAATGCAGGGAAAAAAAAAAAATGGGAGAGGGTGAGATTTTGTAGGTAAAAAATGGAATTTCAGCAGCAAGAGGCTGCTGGCTGACAGCTCTGGGATTTATTGGAGATGCTGGGAGAATCAGAAATTCTTTATTCCCAAACTGCAAATAATTTCTAACTCCCAATTATTCTATAAGAAATAATTCTGTAATATAATATATAATTCTGTATATTATATATAATATACAGAATATATAATATATAATTATTATATAATATATAATAATTCTGTAATATATAATATATATAATATATAATTCTATAGTAAATAATTTTATAGTAAGTAATTCTATAGTAAATAATTCTATAGTAAATAATTCTATAATTAATTCTATAATAAATAATTATATAATAATTATTTATTATAGAATTTTAATTTAATAAATAATTCTGAAAGAAATAATTATATAATAAATAATTATATAATAAATAATTCTGTAATAAATAATTCTATAATAAATAATTCTATAAATAGTTCTATAACAAATAATTCTATAATAAATAATTCTATAATAAATAGTTCTGTAATAAATAATTCTGTAATAAATAATTCTATAGTAAATAAATCTCTAATAAATAAATCTGTAATAAATATAATAAATAATTCTATAGTAATTAATTCTATAATAAATAATTCTATAGTAAATAATTCTATAGTAATTAATCCTATAATAAATAATTCTGTATTAAATAATTCTATAATAAATAATTCCGTAATAAATAATTCCGTAATAAATAATTCTATAGTAAATAATTCTATAATAAATAATTATATAATAATTAATTCTGTAATAAATAATTCTGTAATAAATAATTCTATAATAAATAATTCTATAATAAATAATTCTGTAATAATTAACTCTATAATAAATAATTCTATAATAAATAATTCTGTAGTAAATAATTCTATAGTAAATAACTCTGTAGTAAATAATTCTATAATAAATAATTCTATAATAAATAATTCTATAACAAATAATTTTATAACAAATAATTCTATAACAAATAATTCTGTAATAAATAATTCTGTAATAAATAATTCTGTAATAAATAATTCCATAATAAATAACTCTGCAATAAATAATTCCATAATAATTTCTATATAATAAATAATAAATAATTTCTAATTTTCCCAGCAAAACCCAAGGAAATCAAGTCCCACCTCAGAGCAGAGGATTTTATTCCCAACTATAAAAATGATGGAATTGCTCTTTTTTTTTAGGCTGAGAGCTGAGTTGAACACAAAAATCTGATTTTTACATTTTCTGCCAGCACAAGAGAATTAATCCCAATCCCAGACATGCAGTTCCCACATGGAAATCCCAAAGATTTTTCCAGGAAAATTCTGCTTCAGCCCTGGGTTAATTCCTGCAGGAAGCAGCAGAAAAATTCTGGAATTGTGGAATTCCCACTCTGTGCAGCCAGGGTGGGAAAAGGGAGCCTGGATCCAAATTCCATGGGAATTTGGAATGTGCTGGGACCACGAGGAAAAGCTGGAGGCTCAAAATTTTGGGAATTTTTTGGTACCAGGCATAAAGAGAAGGAAGGAAAGAGAGAATTCCATGGAATTCTGTGGGGTTGGGAAGAGCCAAGGGATGGATTCTTTCCTCTCCAGCACTGGGATCCATTGGGAATCTGCTGGATCCTCCCAGGTCAGGAATTCCATGGAAATATGGATTTTCATGGAATGTCGTGGTTTGGGTGGGAATGGACCTTAAATCCTATTCCACGGGCAGGGACATCTCCCACTATCCCAGGATGTTCCAACCTCAATCCTTGGACACTTCCAAGGATTCCTCTGGGAATTCCTCACCATTCCAGGCAGGAATTTTTTCCTTATTTCCCTTCATCCCAAACCTGCATGGAAAACCAAG
Organism: Acrocephalus scirpaceus scirpaceus; assembly: GCA_910950805.1. Lineage (NCBI taxonomy): Eukaryota > Metazoa > Chordata > Aves > Passeriformes > Sylviidae > Acrocephalus > Acrocephalus scirpaceus. The sequence continues at coordinate 4,701,455 of OU383797.1, forward strand.
CCAGCAAAGCCTAAAAAAGCAGATTTTAGGGAGCTCTGCCACCTCCAGCTGATGGGAAAATCCAGTGGAATTTGAGCTTAAAGCCATTTCGGAGGAAAAACAAATTCCCAGGTTGGCTCAGGAATCTCATCCCAAGCCAAAAGCAGGGAAATAAATCCCAGATTTTCCTGCACCAACAGCAAATCCACATCAAAATCCTTCCAAATAGGGCTGGAAAAGGAGGGGGGAAAGCAGAAAAAGCAGGAAAGGAGTTTGGCTGCTCTGCTGCTGGATCTGGAACATTCCAGAGGGGTTGGGAATGGGATTTCCCAGCGAGGAAGTGACTCCAAGCTCCACAGAAAACAAAGGATTAGGAACAGCAGCTGAGTACAAAGTTGCAGTCAGCACCCCCAAGTAATTAAATGGTAATTAAAAATTCAATGTTAATTAAAAATTCAATATTAATTAAAAATTCTATGTTAATTAAAGATCAGAGCGTTTTTCTGAGAGCACCCCCTGCTCATCCAGCCCTTCCAACATGGAAAATCCAAGGATCCAGCACTATGTGAAAGCCAAGGATTGGAATTCTCCTTGAAAATCCCAAAGTTCAGCTTCCAGGCCATGATCCTTCATCATTTCTGTTGTTAATTATATTAATTAGCAGTGATGAAAGCAAGAATTAATGTGAGATTAATGATCTCCAAAGCAGCCCTGTGAGGATCCAGGTGATCCCTGCCATCCTTTAAAAACACCTTAAAATCTTGGAAAATCCCCCTAAAAATTCCCCCATCCCGAGGCAAATCCCACCCGAGGTTGTTCCAATCCTGGATTTTTCCAGGTAGAAACATTCCCAGAGAATATCCCCAAAGTTTTTCCATCCAAAAATTCCTGGAAATAACAAGGATCAGGACAAGCAACACCAAGGAGCTGAGCAGGAAGGGGAGGAAAAGAAGGAATAAATCACTCCTGGCAAGCCTAAAAATCCACGGCAGCAGCTGCTGGAATCAAGGAAATGCAAAATTTGATCCATCAAATCCATCTCTGGAGCTGGTTTTTATCCCAACCATGAGTTCTGGATTAAAATCTTTTTAAAATCAGCTCTGCAGCCAAAATTGTGATGTCTGTGCTGGGCCTGGAGGAGCTTTTCCCAAAAAAAAAAAAGGAAATTGGATAATGGGAAATGTTTGAGACCCAACAGAGGCTCCTGCTCTGGCAGGCAGGAAAATATGGCAAAAAAAGGGGGAAAATTCCAATTTTTGCCTATTTGCAGCAACTGCAAAGGAGGAAAATCCCAAATTTCTCCTGCTGTGCAGGCACTGGAGTTTAAACTGGAATTAAACTGGAATTCAACTGGAATTCAACTGGAATTCAACTGGAATTCAACTGGAATTCAACTGGAATTCAACTGGAATTCAACTGGAATTCAAGGGCTGCAGCACAGCTGGGATTAGGAAATGCAGCTCCTGGATTTGATCCCAGGGTTTTTTTATCAATAAATCATTTTTGATGCTTCTTTTTCCCTCTGTTCTGTCATTGATGGCACAAAATAACTGCGGAATCCTTCACTATTCCCATTTTCCTCAAAAATCAACCCCAAACCTGGATATTTTATAATTTCTGCAGGAGTTGAGAGAAGGAACTGAAGGAATTAAATTCATTTTAATTTAGGAACAGCTCTGAACACCCACAAAACTGTGGAATCCTTTCCTTTTCCCCCATAAAATCACCCCAAAATCCAGGTATTTTATAATTTCTGCAAGAGCTGAGGAGAAGGAATTGAAATAATTTTGATTTAGGAACAGCTCTGAACACTCATGAAGTTGCAGAATCAAAATCAACCCCCAAAATCAGCCAAAACTCAGATCTTTTATAATTTCTGCAGGAGCTGAGGGAAGGAACTGAAGGAATTGAAATAATTTTAATTTAGGAACAGCTCTGAACACCCACAGAATTGTGGAATCCTTCCCTACTCCCATTTTTCCTCAAAAATCAACCCCAAACCTGGATATTTTATAATTTCTGCAAGAGTTGAGGGGAGGAATTGAAGGAATTAAAATTATTTTAATTTAGGAACAGCTCTGAGCACCCATAAAACTGCAGAATCCTCCATTTTTCTCCCAAAATCAACCAAAACTCAGATATTTTATAATTTCTGCAGGAGCTGAGGGAAGCAACTGAAGGAATTAAAATAATTTTAATTTAGGAACAGCTCTGAGCACCCCACAAAACTGTGGAATCCTATCTTTTTCCCCATAATCCAGATATTTTATAATTTCTGCAGGAGCTGAGGGAAGGAATTAAATGAATTTTAATTTATGAACAGCTCTGAGCACCCACAAAACTACAGAATCCTTCCTTTTCTCCATAAAATCAGCCCAAATTCTAGATATTTTATAATTTCTGCAGGAGCTGAGGGAAGCAACTGAAGGAATTCAAGCAATTAAAGTAATTTTGATTTAGGAACAGCTCTGAGCACCCACAAAACTACAGAATCCTTCCCTATTCCCATTTTCTCCAAAAATCAACCCCAAACCTGGCTATTTTCTAATTTCTGCAGGAGCTGGGAGAAGTAATTGAAGGAATTAAATGAATTAAAATAATTTTTATTTAGGAACAGTTCTGAGCACCCAAAAATCTGTGGAATCCTTTCCTTTTCCCCCATAAAATCACCCTAAAATCCAGGTATTTTATAATTTCTGCAAGAGCTGAGGGAAAGAATTGAAGGAATTGAAATAATTTTAATTTAGGAACAGCTCTGAACACCCACAAAACTACGGAATCCTTTCTTTTTCCCCATAAAATCCAGGTATTTTATAATTTCTGCAAGAGCTGAGGAGAAGGAATTGAAGGAATTGAAATAATTTTAATTTAGGAACAGCTCTGAACATCCACAAAACTGCAGAATCAAAATCAACCCCCAAAATGAACCAAAACTCAGATATTTTGTAATTTCTGCAGGAGCTGAGGGAAGGAACTGAAGGAATTGAAATTATTTTAATTTAGGAACAGCTCTGAGCACCCTACAAAACTGTGGAATCCTATATTTTTCCCCATAATCCAGATATTTTATAATTTCTGCAGGAGCTGAGGGAAGGAATTGAAGGAATTGAAATTATTTTAATTCAGGAACAGCTCTGAGCACCCACAAAACTGCAGAATCCTTCCCTATTCCCATTTTCTCCAAAAATCAACCCCAAACCTGGCTATTTTCTAATTTCTGTAGGAGCTGGGAGAAGTAATTGAAGGAATTAAATGAATTAAAATAATTTTAATTTAGGAACACAGCTCTGAGCACCCACAAATCTGTGGAATCCTTCATTTTTCTCCCCAAACCAACCAAAATTCGTATATTTTCTAATTTATGCAGGGGCTGAGGGAAGCAACTGAAGGAATTAAAATAATTTTAATTTAGGAACAGCTCTGAACACCCTACAAAACTGTGGAATCCTCTATTTTTTCCCATAATCCAGATATTTTATAATTTCTGCAGGAGCTGAGGGAAGGAATTAAATGGATTTTAATTTAGGAACAGCTCTGAGCACCCACAAAACTGCAGAATCCTTCCTTTTCCCCATAAAATCAGCCCAAAATCTAGATATTTTATAATTTCTGCAGGAGCTGAGGGAAGGAATTGAAGGAATTCAAGCAATTAAAGTAATTTTGATTTAGGAACAGCTCTGAGCACCCACAAAACTGCAGAATCCTTCCCTGTTCCCATTTTCTCCAAAAATCAACCCCAAACCTGGCTATTTTCTAATTTCTGCAGGAGCTGGGAGAAGTAATTGAAGGAATTAAATGAATTAAAATAATTTTAATTTAGGAACAGTTCTGAGCACCCACAAATCTGTGGAATCCTTCATTTTTCCCCCCAAATTAACAAAAATTCACGTAATTTTTAATTTCTGCAGGAGCTGAGGGAAGGAACTGAAGGAATTAAAATAATTTTAATTTAGGAACAGCTCTGAACACCCTACAAAACTGTGGAATCCTATCTTTTTTCCCATAATCCAGATATTTTCTAATTTCTGCAGGAGCTGAGGGAAGGAATTAAATGGATTTTAATTTAGGAACAGCTCTGAGCACCCACAAAACTGCAGAATCCTTCCTTTTCCCCATAAAATCACCCCAAAATCCAGGTATTTTCTAATTTCTGCAGGAGCTGAGGGAAGCAACCAAAGCAATTCAAGCAATTAAAAAAATTTTAATTTCCTAACAGCTCAACACCCACATGCAGCACACAGGGAATTATTTTTCCCCCCATTTTCCCACATGCAGAACTCGATTTTACTCCAACTTCCTATTAAAAAAACATGGGAAAATCCGCAAAAAATCCAAATTTTGCATCTCCTTGCCAGCAGCTGAGCGGGGAGGGAAGAATTTTGGGAAGCTACCAAGGCTTTAAAGAGTCAGGGGGTGACAAAGCAAGGCCACCAAGGTGACAGCAGGTCCTTACCTGTCAGGGGCTGGCCCAGCTCCGCCTGCACTTTGCCCTTGGCTGCTCCTTCCAGAGGTAAAGAACCTCTGTCCCCTTTGTAGAGTTTCGGTTTAAATGGAGAATCTTTGTCTTTACCTTTTGATCCTTTGGGCCTGCCTGCTTGCTTCTTCTTGGATTTACCGTCGCCCTTCACGCCCAGCAGCGGGTGCACTTCTGGGAGAGGAGGGAAAATAAGGATTTGGGGTGAGTTGTGAGGGGGAAAATGGGGATTTGGGGTGAGTTGTGTGGAGAAATGGGGATTTGGGGTGAGCTGTGAGGGGAAATGGGGATTTGGGGTGAGTTGTGTGGGGTAAAATGGGGATTTGGGGTGAGTTGTGTGGGGGAAAATGGGGATTTGGGGTGAGTTGTGTGGGGGAAAATGGGGATTTGGGGTGAGTTGTGAGGGGAAATGGGGATTTGGGGTGAGTTGTGTGGGGGAAAATGGGGATTTGGGGTGAGTTGTGAGGAGAAATGGGTATTTGGGGTGAGTTATGTGGGAAAATGGGGATTTGGGGTGAATTGTGAGGGGGAAAAGAGATTTGCGGTGAGTTGTGTGGAGAACAATGGAGATTTGGGGTGAGTTGTGAGGCGAAATGGGGATTTAGGTTGAGTTGTGAGGGGAAATGGGGATTTGGGGTGAGTTGTGAGGAGAAAAATGGGGATTTGGGGTGATTTGTGAGGGGAAATGGGGATTTGGGGTGAGTTGTGAGGGGAAATGGGGATTTGGGGTGAGTTGTGAGGGGAAATGGGGATTTGGGGTGAGTTGTGAGGGGAAATGGGGATTTGGGGTGAGTTGTGTGGAGAAAAATGGGGATTTGGGGTGAGTTGTGTGGAGAAAAATGGGGATTTGGGGTGAGTTGTGTGGAAAAATGGGGATTTGGGGTGATTTGTGAGGGGAAATGGGGATTTGGGGTGAGTTGTGTGGGGTAAAATGGGGATTTGGGGTGAGTTGTGAGGGAAAATAAAGTTTTGGGGTGAGTTGTGTGGAGAAAAATGGGGATTTGGGGTGAGTTGTGTGGAGAAAAATGGGGATTTGGGGTGAGTTGTGTGGAAAAATGGGGATTTGGGGTGATTTGTGAGGGGAAATGGGGATTTGGGGTGAGTTGTGTGGGGTAATGGGGATTTGGGGTGAGTTGTGAGGGGAAAAATGGGGATTTGGGGTGAGCTGTGAGGGGAAATGGGGATTTGGGGTGAATTGTGTGGGGGAAAATAAGGATTTGGGGTGAGTTGTGAGGGGAAATGGGGATTTGGGGGGAGTTGTGAGGAAAAATGGGGATTTGGGGTGAGTTGTGAGGAGAAATGGGGATTTGGGGTGATTTGTGTGGAGAAATGGGGATTTGGGGTGATTTGTGAGGGGAAATGGGGATTTGGGGTGAGTTGTGAGGGGAAAAATGGGGATTTGGGGTGAGCTGTGAGGGGAAATGGGGATTTGGGGTGAGTTGTGAGGGGAAAGTGGGGATTTGGGGTGAGTTGTGAGGGAAAATGGGGATTTGGAGTGAGTTGTGAGGGGGAAAATAAGGATTTGGGGTGAGTTGTGAGGGGAAATGGGGATTTGGGGTGAGTTGTGAGGGGAAATGGGGATTTGGGGTGAGTTGTGAGGGGAAAAATGGGGATTTGGGGTGAGTTGTGAGCGGAAAAATGGGGATTTGGGGTGAGTTGTGAGGGGAAAGTGGGGATTTGGGGTGAGTTGTGAGGGAAAATGGGGATTTGGAGTGAGTTGTGAGGGGGAAAATAAGGATTTGGGGTGAGTTGTGAGGGGAAATGGGGATTTGGGGTGAGTTGTGAGGGGAAATGGGGATTTGGGGTGAGTTGTGAGGGGGAAAATAAGGATTTGGGGTGAGTTGTGAGGGGAAATGGGGATTTGGGGTGAGTTATGTAGGGTAAAATGGGAATTTGGGGTGAGGTGTGGTGTAAAATGTGAGGGAAAATGGGATTTGGGATGAGTTGTGAGGGGAAAAATGGGGATTTGGGGTGATTTGTGAGGAGAAATGGGGATTTGGGGTGAGTTGTGTGGGGGGAAATGGGGATTTGGGGTGAGTTGTGAGGGAAAATAAAGTTTTGGGGTGAGTTGTGTGGAAAAATGGGGATTTGAGGTGAGCTGTGAGGGGAAATGGGGATTTGAGGTGAGTTGTGAGGGGAAATGGGGATTTGGGGTGAATTGTGTGGGGTAAAATGGGGATTTGGGGTGAGGTGTGGTGTAAAATGTGAGGGAAAATGGGGATTTGGGGTGAGTTGTGTGGAGAAAAATGGGGATTTGGGGTGATTTGTGAGGGGAAATGGGGATTTGGGGTGAGTTGTGAGGGGGAAAATGGGGATTTGGGGTGAGTTATGTAGGGTAAAATGGGGATTTGGGGTTAGTTGTGAGGGGAAATGGGGATTTGGGGTGAGTTGTGAGGAGAAATGGGATTTGGGGTGAGTTATGTAGGGTAAAATGGGGATTTGGGATGAATTGTGTGGGGTAAAATGGGGATTTAGGGTGAGTTGTGAGGGGGAAAATGGGGATTTGGGGTGAGTTGTGAGGGGGAAAATAAGAGATTTGAAGTGAATTGTGTGGAGAAGAATGGAGATTTGGGGTGAGTTGTGGGGTAAAACATGGAGCTCTGAACCTGCTGCAAGAACTCCCAAGCCAAAAAAAACCCCCTGAAATCTTGGGACTGGATCACTCCCAAGACCCCAAAACCCTTAGAATGGGAACCCTCCCAACACCCCAAAACCATGAAATCATGAGATGGGATCCCTCCCAAAGCCCCAAAACCCCAAAACCGAGGGATGGGATCCCTCGGGATCCACCCAAGCTGCCACCCACCGTCATTGGGGACTCCCTGGAGCTCGATGTTGGTGGTTTTGGGTTTTTTCCGGGGGGCCTGGGGCCCGTCCGAGGAGCTGGGGCGCTTCTTGTCGGGGCCCAGCCCCTCATCGGGCAGGGAGCCGGGCACAGCGTCCGGGGGCGGCCCGTAGGGATTCTCCTCAGGATCCTCCACCTCCGGAGCGATGGGGAGGTAGAGCAGGGCCCGGGAATCCTCCAGCTCCTCGTCACTGTGGGGAAGGAATGTTAGAAATGTTGGAAATTGGGGTTTATGGGGTTTGAAAGGGAAATTTTGGTGTTTGGAATGGGAATTTTGGGGATTCTCCTCAGGATCCTCCACCTCCGGGGCGATGGGGAGGTAGAGCAGGGCCCGGGAATCCTCCAGCTCCTCGTCACTGTGGGGGAAGGAATGTTGGGATTGTTGGAAATTGGGGCTTATGGGGTTTGGAAGGGGAATTTTGGGGTTTGGAATGGGAATTTTGGGGATTCTCCTCAGGATCCTCCACCTCTGGAGCAATGGGGAGGTAGAGCAGGGCCTGGGAATCCTCCAGTTCCTCGTCACTGTGGGGGAAGGAATGTTGGGATTGTTGGAAATTGGGGCTTATGGGGTTTGGAAGGGGAATTTTGGGGTTTGGAATGGGAATTTTGGGGATTCTCCTCAGGATCCTCCATCTCTGGTGCGATGGGGAGGTAGAGCAGGGCCCGGGAATCCTCCAGCTCCTCATCACTGTGGGGAAGGAACGTTGGGATTGTTGGAAATTGGGATTTATGGGGTTTGGAATGGGAATTTTAGGGATTCTCCTCAGGATCCTCCACCTCCTGAGCAATGGGGAGGTAGAGCAGGGCCTGGGAATCCTCCAGCTCCTCGTCACTGTGGGGAAGGAATGGCAAGGGGAGTTGGAAATTGGGGTTTATGGGATTTAGAAGGGGAATTTTGGGGTTTGGAATGGGAATTTTGGGGATCCTCCACCTCTGGGGCAATGGGAAGGTAGAGCAGGGCCCGGGAATCCTCCAGCTCCTCGTCACTGAGGGGCAGGAATATTGGAATTGTTGGAAATTAGGGTTTATGGGATTTGGGATAAAGAGTTTGGAATGGGAATTTTGGGAATTCTCCTCAGGATCCTCCACCTCCAGAGCAATGGGGAGGTAGAGCAGGGCCCGGGAATCCTCCAGTTCCTCGTCACTGTGGGGAAGGAATGGCAAGGGGAGTTGGAAATAGGAGTTTATGAGGTTTGAAAGGGGAATTTTGGGGTTTGGAATGGGAATTTTGGGGATTCTCCACCTCCAGAGCAATGGGAAGGTACAGCAGGGCCTGGGAATCCTCCAGCTCCTCGTCACTGTGGGGAAGGAATGTTGGGATTGCTGGAAATTGGGGTTTATGGGGTTTGGAAGGGGAATTTTGGGGTTTGGCATGGGAATTTTGGGGTTTGGCATGGGAATTTTGGGGATTCTCCTCAGGATCCTCCACCTCCGGAGCAATGGGGAGGTAGAGCAGGGCCCGGGAATCCTCCAGCTCCTTGTCACTGTGGGGAAGGAATGGCAAGGGGAGTTGGAAATTGGGGTTTGTGGGGTTTGGAAGGGGAATTTTGGGGTTTGCAATGGGAATGTTGGGGATTCTCCACCTCCAGAGCAATGGGGAGGTACAGCAGGGCCTGGGAATCCTCCAGCTCCTCGTCACTGTGGGGAAGGAAGGAATGTTAGAAATGTTGGAAATTGGGGTTTATGGGGTTTGGAATGGGAATTTTGGGGTTTGGAAGGGGAATTTTGGGGTTTGGAAGGGGAATTTTGAGGATCCTCCACCTCTGGGGTGACGGGGAGGTGGAGCAGGGCCCGGGAATCCTCCAGCTCCTCATCACTGTGGGGAAGGAATGTTAGAAATGTTGGAAATTGGGGTTTATAGGGTTTGAAAGGGGAATTTTGGGGTTTGGAATGGGAATTTTGGGGATTCTCCACCTCCGGGGCAATGGGGAGGTAGAGCAGGGCCTGGGAATCCTCCAGTTCCTCGTCACTGTGGGGAAGGAATGGCAAGGGGAGTTGGAAATTGGGGTTTATAGGGTTTGGAAGGGGAATATGGGGGTTTGGAATGGGAATTTTGGGGTTTGGAATGGGAATTTTAGGGATTCTCCTCAGGATCCTCCACCTCCGGAGCGATGGGGAGGTAGAGCAGGGCCCGGGAATCCTCCAGCTCTTCATCACTGTGGGGAAGGAATGACAAGGGGAGTTGGAAATAGGAGTTTATGGGGTTTGGAAGGGGAATTTTGGGGTTTGAAAGGGGAATTTTGAGGATCCTCCACCTCTGGGGTGACGGGGAGGTGGAGCAGGGCCCGGGAATCCTCCAGCTCCTCGTCACTGTGGGGAAGGAAGGAATGTTGGGATTGTTGGAAATTGGGGTTTATGGGGTTTGGAATGGGAATTTTGGGGTTTGGAAGGGGAATGTTGGGGATTCTCCTCAGGATTCTCCACCTCCAGAGCAATGGGGAGGTAGAGCAGGGCCCGGGAATCCTCCAGCTCCTCGTCACTGTGGGGAAGGAATGGCAAGGGGAGTTGGAAATTGGGGTTTGTGGGGTTTGGAAGGGGAATTTTGGGGTTTGGAAGGGGAATTATGGGGTTTATAACAAGAATTTTGTTTCGTAAAGGGAATTTTGTGTTTCGTAAAGGGAATTTTGGGGTTTGTAAAGGGGATATTTAAAGGGAATATTGTGGTTTATAAAGGGAATTTTCTGGGTTTTTAAGGAATTTATTTGGATTATAAAGAGAATTTTGGGTTTTATAACAGGAATTTTGTCGTTTATAGAGGGAATTTTGGGTTTTACAAATGGAATGTTTAAAGGGAATATTGTGGTTTATAAAGGGACTGTTTAAAGGAAATGTCGTGGCTTATAAAGGAAATTTTGTGGGTTTTGGGGGGAGTTTTGTGGATTATAAAGGGAATTTGGGGTTTTACAAAGGGAATGTTTAAAGGGAATATTGTGGTTTATAACGGGAATGTTTAAAGGGAATGTCATGGTTTATACAGGGAATTTTGTGGGTTTTTCAGGGAATTTTGTGGATTATAAAGGGAATTTTGTGGATTATAAAGGGAATTTTGGGTTTTACAAAGGAAATGTTTAAAGGGAATATTGTGGTTTATAAAGGGAATGTTTAAAGGGAGTGTCATGGTTTATAACAGGAATTTTGTGGATTCTAAAGGGAATTTTGGTTTTACAAAGGGAATGTTTAAAGGGAATGTTGTGGTTTATAATGGGAATGTTTAAAGGGAATATAGTGGTTTATAAAAGGAATGTTTAAAGGGAGTGTCATGGTTTATAAAAAGGAATTTTGTGGGTTATAAAGGGAATTTTGAGCCCGGGGCTCTGGCACCTGCTGCAGAAGGCGGCGATGGGATCCACGCTGGTCACATCCACCTCCTCATCCTCTGCAGCATCGGCACCTGGAGCCAGGGAAAAATGGGAATTAAAGGCAGGAAAAACACCTGGGGTGGCTCCTGTCACAGCAAAAACCAACCTGGAATATTTTCTATTAAAGCAGAAAAAAAACCACTAAAATGTTTCTTGTCAAAGCACAAAACAAATCTAAAATATTTCCTATTATAGCAGAAAATAGAACTGAAGTGACTCATATTAAAGCACAAACCAAACTTAAATATTTCCTATCAAAGCACAAAACCCCTAAAACATTTCCTGTTAAAGCACAAAAACCCCAGAAAGTATTTCCTATTAAAGCAGAAAACAAATCTAAAATATTTCTTATTAAAGTACAAAAAGCCCCTAAAGTATTTCCAGTTAAAGCACAAAAAACCTAAAATAACTCCTGATAAAGCAGAAAACAAACCTAAAATATTTCCTATTAAAGGACAAAACAATCTTAAATACTTTCTCCTAAGGCACAAAACAAACCTAAAATATTTCATATTAAAGCACAAAACAAACCTAAATTATTTCATATTAAAGCAGAAAAAAACCCTAAAATAATTCATATTAAAGCACAAAACAAACTTAAATATTTTCTATTAAAACACAAAACAAACCTAAAATATTTCATATTAAAGCAGAAAAAAAACCCTAAAATAATTCATATTAAAGCACAAAACAAGCCTAAAATGTTTCCTATCAAAGCATAAAAAATCCCTACAATAATTCATATTAAAACACAAAACAAATATTTTCCATTAAAGCACAAAACAAACCTAAAATATTTCACATTAAAGCAGAAAAAACCCCTAAAATAACTCATATTAAAGCACAAAACAAGCCTAAAATGTTTCCTATCAAAGCATAAAAAATCCCTAAAATAATTCATATTAAAGCACAAAACAAATATTTTCTATTAAAGTACAAAACAAACCTAAAATAATTCATATTAATGCAGAAAAAAACCCCTAAAATATTTCCTATCAAAGCACATAAAAACCCTACAATAATTCATATTAAAGCACAAACCAAACCTAAAATATTTTATTACAGCACAAAATAAAATATTTCCTATTAAAACAGAAATTAAACCTAAAAGAATTTACATTAAATTATAAAACATTGCTAAAATCCAATTAATCCAATCATGGGAAGTGTTTTAATTGGAAGCATGCTAGGGAGGAGAGCCAGGAATAATCCTCATTCCCATAATTTTTCACATTCCAGGTTTTTTTTTTCCTTGATTTTGGGCACCACCACGTGGCCAGGAAGGATTTCAGGGAATTCTTTGGGAATTCTTTGGGAATTCCCTGGGAATGGTTTGGGCAGCACCTGTTTGCTCTGGCTCGCTCTTATCCTCATCCTCGATGTCGAATTCTGATTCCCTCTCCTCATATTCCACATTTTCATCCAGCTCCTTGAAATCCGGGGCAAAAGCACTCCAGTTTTCCTAAAAAAAATAGGGAAAAAGCAGTTTGAGTTTATTCAAACAATGCTGGGTTCCTTGGGTTTCTGGAATTCCAAGGAATTAAATGTTCTGGAGGGGTTTAAGATATGGATGTGGGGATAAGGGAGAGAGCTGGGATGGGTGGAGTTGGGTTTTCCAACTTGAATTATTCTGTGGTTCTGCAATTTCATTGAAATCCCATAAAAGCATTAAAAATCAAAGAAAATCCTATACTGGAATTAAAACTCAAGGAAAATCCCATAAAAGCACCAGAAATCAAGGAATATCCCAGAAAGGCACCAAAAATCAAGAAAAAAACCAATAAAAGCATTAAAAACTAAGGAAAAACCCAGAAAAGCACCAAAAATCAAGAAAAAACAATAAAGTCCTTAAAAATCAAGGAAAATCCCAGAAAAGCATTAAAAATCAAGAAAAAACCCATATCAGCATTAAAAAATCAAGGAAAAACCCATAAAAGCATGAAAAATCAAGGGAAATCCCATAAAAAGCAGGAAAAATCAAGGAAAATCCCATAAAGAGCAGGAAAAATCAAGGAAAATCCCATAAAGGCATTAAAAATCAAGGAGAATCCCATAAAAAGCAGGAAAAATCAAGGAAAATCCCATAAAACGCATGAAAAATCAAGGAAAGAAACCTATAAAGGCTTTAAAAATCAAGGAAAAACCAATAAAAGCATTAAAAATCAAGAAAAAACCCATATCAGCATTAAAAATCAAGGAAAAATCCCATAAAAGCACCAGAAATCAAGGAAAAACCCATAAAAGCATGAAAAATCAAGGGAAATCCCATAAAAAGCAGGAAAAATCAAAGAAAATCCCATAAAGGCATGAAAAATCAAGGAAACACCCATAACAGCACCAAGAATCAAGGGAAATCCCATAAAAGGCATCAAAAATCAAGGAAAATCCCATAAAAAACATGAAAAATCAAGGAAAAAAAACTATAAAGGCTTTAAAAATCGTGGAAAATCCCATAAAAAGCAGGAAAAATCAAGGAAAATCCCATAAAAAGCAGGAAAAACTCCTCCTCCCCAAGGGAACGACCCCCAGCTCTCACTCACCACTTGGTTCTGAGCCCAGATGGAAACGACGCCGCTGGAAATGGAGGCGATGATGGGACGCACCGGGTGCCACTGGGCCAGAGAGAGAGAAAACAACCCCCTGAACGATCCAAGGGAACCATGGAGGTTTGAAATCCCCCAAAACCCCCTGAGGAACACGGAGGAGGGGCTGGGATCTCCCTTACTGCCACGTCCAGCAGCAGCTCCCCGCGGGTCCCGTGCAGGATTTTCACCAGGTTGCCGATGCTCTTCTCCCAGATGTAGAGCGCGTGCTGCCGGGCAGAGCCGGCCACGATGTACTCGCCGTCCCCCGAGAAGCAGCACTTCTTCCAGGGGGTCCTACAGCCATGGAAAATCATGGATCAGGGTTTGGATGTTCTGCCTGAAAGGATTTTCACCCTCATTTTGTCAGAACTCAGGACATCCCTCTGGCTGCTCCAAAACCGTGGTAAAAAGTTGAGGCAAGCCACAAGAATTTGATTAATACAAATTAATTTATCATTGTCTGTGGCTCTGTATTTCCTTAGGATTTGGATTTTTACTGTTAGTTACTGCTGGCTGTTTCCCATGGGAACAAATTCCTGCTCTCATAACATCTTTGTTATTTTGTAAATACTAAAGAGAGTTTTGCTCTTCTCACATAAATTTAACAAAATAATCTCTGTCACTTGTTGTTTTGCTAAAGGACAATAAACACCATCCTTCTCCCACCAATCACTGCCTCTTTTGTTGATCATGTTATAAAAGAGCAAAGATTAAAAATAGAAAAAGCCTTCTGATCATGAATTGTAATAAAAAAACTTTCTGATGTTCTCATGAAAATTGAAATCTGTGCCTTCTTTTCGTGTCCTACTGTGACAATAGGTGACTCCAGAAATTCTCAGAAAATTCTGAATTCTGAAATAAAATTCTGAAATAAATTCTCAGAAAACAGAAGAGAAAATGAAGATTTTATTTACAATTTATTCAGCTTTTTTATAGCATGCTGAGCTAAAGGGAACATTATTGGTGTATATAGGTTGAGACCTCTCAAATTCTGTTGGTTAAATGACAGAAATAGCCAACAACAGCTGGTGAAGAGTTGAAATTTAAAAAGAATATTATTTACTATTTATTATTCTAAAAAAAGAATATTATTTACTTAAAGTGCCATAAAAAAGCAGTTATTTACAAAATGATGTTTAAAAAAAAAGAAGGAAAACTGTTGAAAAGTTTTCCCTAAGGAAAGAGCTAGCAATAGTTAGCAGGCTGAAATTCTTTCAAGCTCAGAAATTTTGAGCCCACACTGGGTAAATCCCAAAGGAGAATTTGTATCCTTAGGGTGGAGAGTGGGATGGGAACTCCCCCCCCAGCCACAGGGGATATTCCACAGGGAATATCCCGAGTGGAAAAGGATCCACCAGGATCATTGATCCAACCCCCCAAATCCCCCCCAGTGCATCCCTGAGGGCTCAGCCAAACCTCCCACAGCCTTTGGGGTCTGACAATTCCCTGAGGAGCCTTTTCCAGTGGCTGAACACTCAGGGAAACGGAGCAGAGATCCCTGGGCCTGTCCCTGTACCCCAAACCCATCCCTGTGCCCCTCACCTGTTCTCCAAATCCACTCCTGTTCCTAAATCCCTCCCCATGCCCCTCATCTGTTCTCCAAATCTATTTCTGTTCCCAAACCCATCCTTATGCCTGTGTCTGCTCTCCAAATCCATCCCCACTCTCCTCATCTGTTCCCTAAATCCATTCCTGTCCCCTAAATCCATCCCTGTGCCCCAAATCCATTCCTGTTCCTAAATCCACCCCTGTGCCCCTCACCTGCTCCCTAAATCCATTCCCGTTCCCTAAATCCACTCCCGTCCCCCAAATTCATGCCTGTGCCACTCTCCTCTTCCCCAAATCCATTCCTGTGCCCCAAACCCCTCCCTGTGCCCCTCCCCTGTCCCCCAAATCCCTCCCTGTCCCCCAAACCCCTCCCTGTGCCCCTCCCCTGTCCCCCAAACCCCTCCCTGTCCCCCAAATCCATTCCTGTGCCCCTCATCTATTCCCCAAATCCATTCCTGACCCCCAAATCTATTCCTGTGCCTTTCCCCTGTTCCGTAAATCCATTCCTGACCCCCAAACCCCTCCCTGTGCCCCTCTCCTGTCCCCCAAACCCATCCCTGTCCTCCAAACCCATCTCTGTGCCCCTTCCCTGTTCCCCAAACCCCTCTCTGTGCCCCTCATCTGTCCCCCAGCCCCTCTCTGACCCCAAACCCCTCCCTGTGCCCCTCCCCTGTCCCCCAAACGCCCTCTGTCCCCCAAATCCATTTCTGTGCCCCTCCCTGTCCTCCAAACCCCTCCCTGTCCCCCAAATCCATTTCTGTGCCCCTCCCCTGTCCCCCAAACGCCCCCTGTCCCCCAAATCCATTTCTGTGCCCCTCCCTGTCCTCCAAACCCCTCCCTGTCCCCCAAATCCATTTCTGTGCCCCTCCCCTGTCCCCCAAACGCCCCCTGTCCCCCAAATCCATTTCTGTGCCCCTCCCTGTCCTCCAAACCCCTCCCTGTCCCCCAAACCCCTCCCTGTGCCCCTCCCCTGACCCCCAAACCCCTCCCTGTCCCCCAAACCCTTCCCTGTGCCCCTCCCCTGTCCCAAACCCCCCTGTCCCCCAACCCCCCCTGTCCCACACCTGTTGACCAGGTCCTGCAGTTTCTGCATGGGTTCGGGTTCTCCATCACGGCCGCAGGTCAGGATCTCCCGCCCGTCGTACACGCGGATGATCCGGTCGGCCGTGTTGATCAGGAAACAGCTGCAGGAAAACGGGGACAAATCTCTGGGAAACCATTAAAAATCCCATCCTGTGAGAGGATTCTGGGGTTCTGAGGAGCTCTGTGCAGTTTTGGGGTCCCCGCCCGGGGCGCTCACCTCCCTTTGCGGGCGAACTCGATGGATTTTATGGCCGTGGTGTTGCTGGTCCCTGTGGTCACTCTGAAGGAAGCAACAAGATCCTGAGTGTCTGTTTTTAAGACCAAGATCTGAAGATTGAGCAGACAGAGAACAATCAGTGGCTTCACCTGAAACAGAACCCTGGAGCCCACCTGGGGACACTGCAGGAGCTGCCGAGACAGAAATGTCAGGAAAACATCCCAAAAATGTGTCAAAAATAAAGTCAAAGATCCCAGAATCCCTGAGGTTGGAAAAGGCCTCCAGGATCATCAACCAAGCCCTCACCTGTTCATCAAACCCTGCAGCCAACTCTGCGCCTGTCCCTGTTCCCCAAATCCACCTCTGTGCCTGTCCCTGTTCCCCAAATCCATCCCTGTGCACCTCAACTTTTCTCCAAGTCCATTTCTGTTCCCAAACCCTGTCCCTGCTCCCCAAACACATCCCTGTGCCTGTTCCCAAAACACATCCCTGTGCCCCTCACCTGATCTCCAAATCCATTCCTGTGCCCTCATCTGCTCCCCAAATCCATCCCTGTGTCCCTCAGCTGTTCCCTAAACCCATTCCTGTGCCTGTTCCTGTTCCCTAATTCCACCCCTGTGCCCTCATCTGTTCCCCAAATCCATCCCTGTGCCCCGCACCTCTTCCCAAATCTCTCCCTGTGCCCCTCACCTGTTCCCCAAATCCATCCCTGTATCCTCAGCTGTCCCCCAAACCCATTCCTGTTCCCCAAACCCATCCCTGTGCTCTCAGCTGTTTCTCAAACCCATTCCTGTTCCCTAAATCCCTCCCTGTGCCCCTCATATGTTTCCCAAATCCATTTCTCTTCCCCCAACCCATTCCTGTGCCCCAAACACATCCCTGTGTCTGTCCCTGTTCCTAAATTCCATCTCTGTGCCCTCATCTGTTCCCCAAATCCATTTCTGTTCCCCAAATCCATTCCTGTGCCTCTCACCTCTTCCCAAATCCCTCCCTGTGCCCCTCACCTGTTCCTCAAACCCATTCCTGTGCTCCAAACCCATTCCTGTGCCCCACACATATCCCTGTGCCTGTTCCTGTTCCCTAAATCCCTTCCTGTGCCTCAAATGCACCCCCAATCCCTCCCCAGTGCCCAAGGAAGGGCAGGGCTGACCTTGCCCTTGGCATTGCCCGTGTAGATGTATTCCCCCTGCCGGTCAAACGAGGCCACCACGTTGTTCCCTAAATCCACCCCTGTGCCCCTCACCTGCTCCCCAAACCCATTCCTGCACCCCAAATCCATCCCAAATCCCTCCCCAGTGCCCAAGGATGAGCAGGGCTGACCTTGCCCTTGGCGTTCCCAGTGTAGATGTATTCCCCCCGCCGGTCAAACGAGGCCACCACGTTGAGGTCGGAGTCGTCGTCCACGGGCAGCACCACGTGCTTGGAGTCTGACAGGGTCAGCATCACCGGGGCCGACTTCATGGGGCACACCAGCACCCTGTTCCTGCAAAACGGGAAACCTGGGAATGCCAACGGCTGGGAAAGGATCCACAGGGTTAGAGGGGGAAAAGGATTGAGATGGATTGACGAATTCGGGATGTTTGGGAAAGGATTTCCATGTTTAGGGCAAAAAAAAGGATTGAGATGGATTGAGGAATTCGGGATGTTTGGGAAAGTATTTTCACTTTTAGGGCAAAAAAGGGGCAAATTCCAATGGATTGAGGAATTCAGGGTAACTTGGGAAAGGATTTCCATGTTTAGAGCAAAAAAGCATCAAATGGATTGAGGAATTCGGGATGTTTGGGAAAGGATTTCCATGTTTAGGGCAAAAAAAAGGATTGAGATGGATTGAGGAATTCAGGATATCTTGAGAAAGGATTTTCATGTTTAGAGCAAAAAAGCATCGAGCTGGATCGAGGAATTCAGGGTACTTTGGAAAATGATTTCCATGTTTAGAGCAAAAAAAGCATCAAATGGATTAAGGAATTCAAGATATTTTGGAAAATTATTTCCACGTTTACAGAAAAAAAAGTGTTAAGCAGGATTGAGGAATCTGGGATATTTTGGAAAAGGATTTCCACATTTAGAGCAAAAAAAGCATCCAGCTGGATTGGAGAATTCAGGATATCTTGAGAAAGGATTTCCACATTTACAACAAAAAAAGCATCGAGTTGGATTGAGCAATTCAGGATATTTTGGAAAAGGATTTCTACATGCAGAGCAAAAAATGCATTGAGCTGGATTGAGGAACTCAGGATATTTCTGGTTTTCTTATCTTTAGTACTTAGAAAGTAAAATGATGTCAAGTTTGTTTCTACTTTAATTTCTTTTCCACCTCCCAGTTTGTGCAGGAATTTTAACCCCAAGCAGACACTTCCACACCGATCTCCAAGAATTCCCTCCCAAAATCCAAACCACAATCCCCAAACCCAAGGACAACACTTGGAAAACTTGAGAAAACCCCAAGGATCAGCAGGTCCATCCCACTGGGAGCACCCCAGGCACTTACTGGTCCCGGGGGTGGTACTGGACCTTGAGGATGGGCGAGGGGAAGCGGAACCTCTGGTCACAGTCCCCGGACAGCACATCCCACTGGGACACGATGTTGTCTGTGGAGGCACTGACCAGCTTGTGCCCATCCCGGCTCCAGCTGTGCGGGGGGAATCCAAATAGAGTTATTCCTGAAAATGCTGCTGGAAGGAGCTCAGGGAATTCCCAACAGAGTTATTCCTGAAAATGCTGCCAAAAGGAGCTCAGGGAATCCAAATAAAGTTATTCCTGAAAATACTGCTGAAAGGAGCTCAGGGAATTCCCAATAAAGTTATTCCTTAAAACTCTGCTAGAGGGGAAAGGAGCTCAGGGAATTCCCAACAAAGTTATTCCTGAAAATGCTGCCAAAAGGAGCTCAGGGAATCCAAATAAAGTTATTCCTGAAAATACTGCTGGAAGGAGCTCAGGGAATTCCCAATGAAATTATTCCTGAAAATGCTGCCAAAAGGAGCTCAGGGAATCCAAATAAAGTTATTCCTGAAAACTCTGCTAGAGGGGAAAGGAGGTCAGGGAATCCAAATAGAGTTATTCCTGAAAATACTGCTGGAAGGAGCTCAGGGAATTCCCAATTAAGTTATTCCTGAAAATACTGCTGGAAAGAGCTCAGGGAATTCCAACAGAGTTATTCCTGAAAATGCTGCCAAAAGGAGCTCAGGGAATCCAAATAAAGTTATTCCTGAAAACCCTGCTGAAAGGGGCTCAGGGAATTCCCAATAAAGTTATTCCTGAAAACCCTGCTGAAAGGAGCTCAGGGAATCCAAATAGAGTTATTCCTGAAAATACTGCTGGAAGGAGCTCAGGGAATTCCCAATAAAGTTATTCCTGAAAATGCTGCTGAAAGGAGCTCAGGGAATTCTCCATAAAGTTATTCCTTAAAACTCTGCTAGAGGGGAAAGGAGGTAAGGGAATTCCCAACAAAGTTATTCCTGAAAATGCTGCCAAAAGGAGCTCAGGGAATCCAAATAAAGTTATTCCTGAAAACTCTGCTAGAGGGGAAAGGAGGTCAGGGAATCCAAATAGAGTTATTCCTGAAAATGTGCTGGGGAGGAAAGGAGCTCAGGAAATTCCAACAGAGTCATTCCTGAAAACCCTGCTGAAAGGAGCTCAGGGAATCCAAACAGAGTTATTCCTGAAAATGCTGCTGAAAGGAGCTCAGGGAATTCCCAACAAAGTTATTCCTGAAAATACTGCTGAAAGGAGCTCAGGGAATTCCCAATTAAGTTATTCCTGAAAATACTGCCAGAGGGGAAAGGAACTCAGGGAATCCAAATAAAGTTATTCCTTAAAATGCCGCTGGGGGGGAAAGGAGCTCAGGGAATTCTCCATAAAGTTATTCCTGAAAACTCTGCCAGGAGGGAAAGGAGCTCAGGGAATTCCCAACAAAGTTATTCCTGAAAACTTTGCCAAAAGGAGCTCAGGGAATTCCAATAGTTATTCCTGAAAATGCTGCTGGTGGGGGGGAATGGAGCTTGGGGAATTCCCAACAAAGTTATTCCTGAAAATGCTGCCAGGGGGAAAGGAGCTCAGGGAATCCCAACAGAGTTATTCCTGAAAACTCTGCCAGGGAGGAAAGCAGCTCAGGGAATTGTTCAGGGAATTCCCAACAGAGTTATTCCTTAAAACTCAGAGTTATTCCTCTGCCAGAGGGGAAAAGTTATTCCTTACAGGAATCAAACACAACCAGGGATAAAGGAGCTCTGACAGCCCAGAGGGAATAATGGCAGGGAAAAAAATCAAAAGGGAAAATGTAATTCCTGATAAAAAAACATGGAATGGTTGGGGTTGGAAGGAAGCTTAACTCCCATCCCTTCCCAGCTCCCACACCTCCCGCTATCCCAGGCTGTTCCAGGGGTGGAGCAGCCATGGATTCTCTGGGAATTCCAACCCAACCCCTCCCCACCCTCCCAGGGAAGGATTTATTCCCAAAATCCCACCCAAACCAGCACATGGAATCCTGGAATGGGTTGGGTTGGAAGGGATCATCCAATCCCATGGGCAGGGACAACTCCCACTATCCCAGGGGGCCATTTTATCTTTTTTATCCATTTTTATCCGTTTTTTAACCATTTTTATCATTTTTATCCATTTTTTTTCATTTTATCTTTTTTATCCATTTTTATCCATTTTTTTCCATTTTATCCACTATCCAAGCTGGCCTGGGACACTCCCAGGGGTGGAGCAGCCAGGGATTCTCTGTGAATTCCATCCCAGCCCCTCCCACCCTCTTAGGGAAAAATCCCTTCCCAACATCCCACCCAACCCCGGCAGTGGGAATCCATTCCCTCCCTCCCTTATCCCAAATCCCTCTCCAGCTCTCCCGGATCCCCTTTAACCACCCCAAACCCCAAAAATTCCTCCCCTCCCCGGCAGAGCCGCTCCACCCCCGGCACGCCCACCGTGCCTCCATCCCCAATTCCAGCGGGAGAATTCCCGCTTTCCCCGCGGGATTCCCGGCGCTCACCAGAGCGAGCACACGGGGTGGATGTGGGCGCTGATGATTTTGGCGATGCCGCGGGTCAGGAAGTCCCAGATGACGATCCGGCCGTCATTGCAGCCCACGGCCAGCAGCGTGCCCCAGCGGTTAAAGGTGCACGTCAGGGCCATGCTGATGCAGTCCAGGGTCCCGTCCGCCTCCTGCGGGGACAGCGCAGCGCCCGCGCCCGCTCAGACCCGGCCAGACCCGGGAAAAACCCGGGCGGACCCGGGAGAACCCGGCCAAGCCACCGGGGAAGGGCTCGGGGGAGGCTCCGCGGGGGGAGCGCGGTTACCTCGGGGTAGTTCTGGCCGAAGGATTCTGCGGGGGAAAGGAGAAAGCGGCGGCTGAGCGAGAGCGGCCCCGCCGAGCCTGCCCGGTTCTCCCCGCTCCGGTACCGGTACCGACCAACGCACCCCCCGATCCCGGTGCTGCCGCTCCCCAGCTCCAGCCCAGCCCCGCTCCCGGTGCGGCCCCCGGCTCCCTCCTCGTTCCCGTTCCCGTTCGCACCGGGCAGCCCCAGGTTGGTCGCGCCGCCCCCGCCCCCCGTTCCCATTCCCGTTCCCATTCCCGGTCCCATTCCCTTCCCTTCCCACCCCACTCCCGTTCCCGCTCCCGTTCCAATTCCTATTCCCGCCTCCATTCCCACTCTCGCTGTCGTTCCCGCTCCCATTCTCCTATTCCCGTTCCCTCGCCCGTTCCCGTTCGCACCGGGCAGCTCCAGGTTGGTCGCGTCGCCCCCGCCGCCCGTTCCCATTCCCGCCACCTGCCGGTCCCGCTCGCACCCCGCTCCCATTCCCGTTCCCGTTCCCATTCCCGGTCCCGCTCCCATTCCCGGTCCCGCTCCCGTTCCCTCGCCCGTTCCGTTCCCGCTGCCGTTCGCACCGAGCAGCTCCAGGTTCATCGCGCCGCCGATCCCGCTCCCTCCGCTCCCGTCGCCGAAGGACCCCCCGGGGCCCTGCCCGGTGCCGCGCCTCTCCCTTCGCCTGACCAACCGCCGCTCCTTTCCTCCGCCGCGGCTCCCGGCGCTTCTCAGCCCGGCTCCGCCCGCCCCTCCCGGCGGGCTCGGGGAGCGGCGCCGCTCGCTCCCGGCGCGGCGGCGGGGCCGGGAATGGGCGGAGGGGCCGGGAATGGCGGGCGGGGATCAGGCAGCGCCGCGGGCAGCCCCGGCGCGGCGCGAGGAAGGGGCCGGGTGGGCCCCGCGGCAGCGCAGAAAGGTTCCGGGGAGGGGAGCGGCCGGCAGGGGGCGGTAACAGAGTAACACTCATAATTAAATTAATTAATATTCTTATTATTCTAATAATTTAATAAAGTACCACAAAGGGAAGCTGAGCCCTTGCGGGTATTGCCTGGAATTCTACTGGAAAGGAAGGAATGGCTGGTTTTGGAAAAAAAGGAGAAAATTAAATATTAAAATAAAATTTGAAAATTTAAAGAAAATATTAAAAAATAAAAATACTTTTTAAAATTAAAATAATGACATAAAAATATAAAAGTAAATTAAATTACAATAAAATAATGAAAATTTTAAAATAGATAAAAATAATAAAAATATTAAATGAGATATTAAGAATAAAAATAATAAAATAAAATAAAATAAAATAAAATAAAATAAAATAAAATAAAATAAAATAAAATAAAATGAAATAAATAATGAACCCTGATTTTAGGGATAAAAAAGCCTTGGAATCTCCCAACACCAACTCCAGGCAGGCAGAGAAAATAAACTTGGGACACCCCTGGAGATTCCCACATTCCACCCCAAAATCCTCCCCCTAAAAATTCCACAGGGAAATTCCCAAAAAACCCATCAGGGAATTATCCGGGACGGGGCCACAGGAAAAGTTCGGGAATTGCAGCCACAGAGGTTGGGCTTGATCCGGGTTTATTATTTCCACATCTCCCTGCGCCATCCCGGGGGTCATTCCCACTTTTCCAGAGGTTTTTCCAAGGATCATTCCCGTTTTTCCAGAGGTTTTTCCCAGGGTCATTCCCACTTTTCCAGAGGTTCTGGGGCTTGGAAAAGGGCTGGGAATTCTTGGCACGAGCAGCTGGATTGGGATGGGACAGGCGGGAATGGCAGGAGAGAGGACGGATCCATAAAAAATCCATCCTGGAATGGCAGACAGGAGTTTGGATCCATAAAAATCACTCTGGGAATGCCAGGAGATGTTGGATCCAAAAAAAACAACAAAAAAAAAATCACCCTGGGAATGCCAACACAGGGATTGGATCCATAAAAAACACTCTGGAATGGCAGGAGAGGCTGGATCCATAAAAATCACTCTGGGAATGCCAGAGCAGGGACTGGATCCAGAAAAACTCTGTGTGGGAATGCCAGGAGAGGTTGGATCCATCCAAATCCATTCTGGGAATGCCAAAACAAGGGTTGGATCCATAAAAAATCACCCTGGAATGACAGACAGGGGTTGGATGCTTTAAGGTCACTCTGGGAATGCCAGGAGAGGTTTGATCCATCCAAACCCCCTCTGGGAATGCCAGCACAGGGGTTGGATCCATAAAAACTCCCTGTGGGAATGCCAGGAAAGAGGTTGGATCCATCCAAATCCACTCTGGAATGTCAGAACAGGGATTGGATCCATAAAAATCACTCTAGGAATGCCAGGAGAGAGGATGGATACATCCAAATCCTCTCTGGAATGCCAAAACAGGGGCTGGACCCATAAAAATCCTCTCTGGAATGGCAGGAGAGTGGATGGATGCATAAAAACCACTCTGGGAATGCCAGGAGAGGTTTGATCCATCCCCATCCCACCAGGAATGCCAGAACCGGGATTGGATCCATCCAAATCCACTCTGGGAATGCCAACACAGGGATTGGATCCATAAAAATCACTCTGGAATGCCAGGAGAGAGGATGGATCCATCCAAATCCACTCTGGGAATGCCCAAACAGGGGCTGGATCCATAAAAACCCTCTCTGGGAACACCAGAGCAGGGATTGGATCCATAAAAATCACTCTAGGAACGCCAGGAGAGGTTGGATCCATCCCCATCCCACCAGGAATGCCAGAACAGGGATTGGATACATCCAAAACCACTCTGGAATGCAAAAACAGAGATTGGATCCATTAAAACCCTCTCTGGGAATGCCAGAGCAGGGATTGGATCCATAAAAATCACTCTGGAATGCCAGGAGAGAGGATGGATACATCCAAAACCACTCTGGAATGCAAAAACAGGGGCTGGATCCATGAAAACCCTCTCTGGGAATGCCAGAATGGGGATTGGATCCATAAAAATCACTTGGGAATGCCAGAATGGGGATTTGATCCATAAAAATCAGTCCAGAAATGCCAGGAGAGGTTGGATCCATCCCCATCCCACCAGGAATGCCGGAACAGGGGTTGGATCCATCCAAATCCTCTTTGGGAATGCCAGAACAGGGATTGGATCCATAAAAAAGCCACTCTGGAATGGCAGGAGAGTGGATGGATCCATAAAAACCACTCTGGGAATGCCAGGAGAGAGGATGGATACATCCAAAACCACTCTGGAATGCAAAAACAGGGATTGAATCCATAAAAACCCTCTCTGGGAATGCCAGAATGGGGATTTGATCCATAAAAATCACTTGGGAATGCCAGAATGGGGATTTGATCCATAAAAACCACTTTGGAATGCCAGGAGAGGTTGGATCCATCCCCATCCCATCAGGAATGCCAAAACAGGGATTGGATCCATCCAAATCCACTCTGGGAATGCCAGCACAGGGGTTGGGTCCATAAAAACCCACTCTGGAATGGCAGGAGAGTGGATGGATCCATAAAAATCACTCTGGGAATGCCAGAAGAGGTTGGATCCATCCAAATCCTCTCTAGGAATGCCAGAACAGGGATTTGATCCATAAAAACCCTCTCTGGAATGCCAGGAGAGAGGATGGATACATCCAAATCCACCCTGGGAATGCCAAAACAGGGGCTGGATCCATAAAATCCCTCTCTGGGAATGCCAGAGCAGGGATTGGATCCATAAAAATCACTCTGGAATGCCAGGAGAGAGGATGGATACATCCAAAACCACTCTGGAATGCAAAAACAGGGATTGGATCCATAAAAATCGCTCGGGAATGCCAGAATGGGGATTTGATCCATAAAAATCACTTGGGAATGCCAGGAGAGGTTGGATCCATCCCCATCCCACCAGGAATGCTGGAAGCGGGATTGGATCCATCCAAATCCACTCCAAAACAGGGATTTGATCCATAAAACCCACTCTGGGAATGCCAGGAGATGTTTGATCCATCCAAATCCACTCTGGGAATGCCAGAGCAGGGATTGGATCCATAAAAACCACTCTGGAACACCAGGAGATGCTGGATCCATTCCCATCCCACCAGGAATGCCGGCACATCCCCCACAAAAGAACAAAAAGCCTTTTTTTATTTTATTTTTTATTATTATTTTTTATTTTATTTCCTCCATAAAAAGCTCCTCAATCCATTTATTGCACAAAGAAAGGAAAAAAAAATTCCCACCAAACCCATCCTCGGCCAAGGGCAGCTGGAATTGCAGCCGAGGGAATTCCAGGGAGGATTCCCAACTCCCCCAGTTCCTCACGGAGCCACCACGGGGGCGTTCCCTGCTCCAGGATCTGCCCAATTCCACCCCAAAACCAGCAGGAAGCAAACTGGGATTTCCAGGAATTTGGGAAAGAACTTTGCCCAGGATCTCCCTCTTCCCCTATCCCCATTTTATTTTTATTTTATTTCATTTTATTTTATTTTATTTTATTTCATTTTATTTCATTTTTATTTTATTTTATTTTATTTTTAATTTTAATTTTATTTTAATTTTATTTTATTCTTTCCAACCAAATTCCAGCCCTGGAGTGAAAGTGAGGAGAACAAAGGATTTTTCTTCCCTCCAACTCAAAAAAACAAAAGCTGGAAAAAAAAAAAAATTTGGTTTTTTTTTTAAAATATTCCTGTGCAGACTCAGCCCAATTTAAAACTTCCCAGGAATTCCAAGCTCCCCAAATCCTGATCTAAAAGGAATTTTGGCACTTTCAGTAATTTCAAGGAGTTTTTTTGTGCTGCTACAAAGAGGAACCTCTGAGGAACAGAGAGTGGAAGCAAGGGAAAGTTTCTCCAGCCATTCCAAGAAATTTAAGGAAGAAAAGGAGAGGAGAAAATAAAAAAAAGAGGAGGAAAAAAAAGAGGAAAAAGTGGGATTAGGGATCAATAGCTTATCCAGGTGGGGTTTTCCAAATCCCCGTAGAAAAACACGGAAGCTTTGCTCCTGTCCATGTAAACATTTCCAGCTCCTTGGAGCTTCCCAACTCTTCCTTATCCTAAAGTTTTGTGCCTTTTCCTTCCTCTCCGAGCGCTCTGGAATTGGTGCTGATGGTTGAGGTGAGGGAGGAATTTTTTGGGAAGGGATTTTCCCATCCCAAGGATCACTCACACGAGGTTTGGGATGGGCAAAGCCAATCCCCAAGGGTTTGGGTTTTCCATCCCTCGGCCACACAATTCCATAGGGATTCCCCATAGTTTATCCATAGGGATGGGGTGGGATTGGGATGGAGCTGTCACCCCCCTGAGCCCCCTCTGAGCTCCTCCCTGTCCCCCCCTTTGGGGCTGGCTCGGAGCTCCACGGCAGGGCCGGAATTCCCAAATCCCAGCCTGGCAATTCCCAAAAATCCTGCTGAGCGATTCCCAGCTCAGGTGGAATCATCCAGGCCTTTGTTGGGATGCTCGGAGGGGGCCCGGCACAGCCTGTCCATGATTCCCTGCAGCATGGGCTGCACGATGCCCAGCAGGGGCCGCTGCGAGGAGTCCCCGTCCCAGCACGCTTCCATCAGCTGCCAGCACTCCTCGTCAAACACCGGGAGCCGCTCCGGACGGACCCCTGGGGGAGAAAACACAGCTGGGATCACCGGGAATGGCAGGGAATTCCAGGGAATTCCAGGGAAAACCCTGCCTGGTGTTCATAGCTAAGGGAAGCAGGGCAGAGGAAAGGAAACACAGCTGGGATCATCGGGAATGGCAGGGAATTCCAGGGAAAGCCCTGCCTGGTGTTCACATCCAAGGAAAGCAACAGAGGGGTTGAATCCCTGGGAAAGAAAACACAGCTGGGATCACCGGGAATGGCAGGGAATTCCAGGGATTTCCAGGGAAAGCCCTGCCTGGTGTTCATATCCAAGGGAAACACGGCAGAGGAAAGAAAACACAGCTGGGATCACTGGGAATTCCACGGATTTCCATGGAAAGCCCTGCCTGGTGTTCATATCTAAGGGAAACAGGGAAGAGGAAAGGAAACACAGCTGGGATCACCGGGATTTCCATGGAAAGCCCTGCCTGGTGTTACTATCCAAGAAAAGCAGAGGGGTTGAATCCCTGGGAAAGAAAACACAGCTGGGATCATTGGGAATTCCAGAGATTTCCAGGGAAAGCCCTGCGTGGTGTTCACATCCAAGGGAAGCAGGGCAGAGGAAAGAAAACACAGCTGGGATCACTGGGAATGGCAGGGAATTTCCAGGGAATTCCAGGGAAAGCCCTGCCTGCCTGGTGTTCATATCCAAAGGAAGCAGAGGGGTTGAACCCCTGGGAAAGAAAACACAGCTGGGATCACCGGGAATGGCAGGGAATTCCAGGGAAAACCCTGCCTGGTGTTCATATCCAAGGGAAGCAACAGAGGGGTTGAATCCCTGGGAAAGGAAACACAGCTGGGATCACCGGGAATTCCAAGGATTTCTACAGAAATCCCTGCCTGGTGTTCATATCCAAGGGAAACAGGGCAGAGGAAAGAAAACACAGCTGGGATCACTGGGAATTCCACGGATTTCCATGGAAAGCCCTGCCTGGTGTTCATAGCTAAGGGAAACAGGGAAGAGGAAAGGAAACACAGCTGGGATCACCGGGATTTCCAGGGAAAGCCCTGCCTGGTGTTCATATCCAAGGGAAACAACAGAGGGGTTGAACCCCTTGGAAAGAAAACACAGCTGGGATCACTGGGAATTCCAGAGATTTCCAGGGAACACCCTGCGTGGTGTTCACATCCAAGGGAAGCAGGGCAGAGGAAAGAAAACACAGTTGGGATCACCAGGAATTCCATGGAAAGCCCTGCCTGGTGTTCATATCCAAAGGAAGCAGAGGGGTTGAAGCCCTGGGAAAGAAAACACAGCTGGGATCATCGGGAATTCCAGGGATTTCCATGGAAAGCCCTGCCTGGTGTTCACATCCAAGGGAAGCAGAGGGGTTGGGTGATGTTATAAATACCCAGAATAGAGTTGGATTTTCATAAATATTTAAATGAATATTGTATGTAGAATGTGGGAAGGTTGTGCTGTATTTTCTTTTATTAACAGAGTTTAGAAATGTGATGAAATGTGATTGATTTTATTATTTGATATTTTTGATTGTATTATTTGATATTTTTGATTGTATTATTTGATATTTTTGATTACATTATTTGGTATTTTTGATTCTATTATTTGATATTTTTGATTACATTATTTGATATTTTTGATTATATTTGATATTTTTGATTATTTGATTTTTTTGATTACATTATTCGATATTTTTATTATATTATTTGATATTTTCGATTCTATTATTTGATATTTTTGATTCTATTATTCGATATTTTTGATTGTGTTATTCGATATTTTTGATTATATTTGATATTTTTGATTATATTATTTGATTTTTTTGATTACATTATTCGATATTTTTATTATATTATTTGATATTTTTGATTCTATTATTTGATATTTTTGATTGTAACTCAGTGTTAAAAGTAGAAGAATGGGGTTTTTTTCTGTAAACTGACAAACCAGAAGGATTTGCATTCCTGCATGAAGATTGCTGACTAAAAAGCTACAAAAAAAGGAATTTATTGAACTTCTGTTATCAAGTATTTTATTCAAATAAAGATGAGCAGAACCCCAGGAGAAGATTTATGGGATCTGTGCTATGGAGCCACCCACAGATGGATCCACAATTGGATTTTAGTAAATATTTAAATAAATATTTTATGTAGAATGTGGGAAGGTTGTTCTGTATTTAATTTTATTAATAGAGGTTAGAAATGTGATGAATGGATATTTTTGATTCTATTATTTGATATTTTTGATTGTATTATTTGATATTTTTGATTACATTATTTGGTATTTTTGATTCTATTATTTGATATTTTTGATTACATTATTTGGTATTTTTGATTCTATTATTTGATATTTTTGATTCTACTATTTGATATTTTTGATTGTAACTCTGTTATAAATAGAAGACTGAGGATTTTTTCTGTAAACTGACAAACCAGAAGGATTTGCATTCCTGCATGAAGATTGCTGACTAAAAAGCTACAAAAAAAGGAATTTATTGAACTTCTGTTATCAAGTATTTTATTCAAATAAAGATGAGCAGAACCCCAGGAGAAGAATTTATGGGATCTGTGCTATGGAGCCACCACAGATGGATCCACCAGATAAAATTATTGGGGGGCAGCTGAAACTGAACAAAATAAATTCCCACTCCAAAGGAATGTTTGGATCATGCCTGTGAATTTTTAAAAATGCAAAAGGTTGATGATTTTAATGAACAAACTCTTCATTAACAGTTGTGCTAATTGGCTCCATGCCTGGCACCCTCGGCTGAGAAACTGAATTTTGTTTTTGTCTCTCCTGTCTATTTTCTTTTTTTATTCTTTTATTAAACTTCTAAATTTTCCCAAAAAAGTGAACCTCGTTTTTCACGTTTTTCACAGGTGAGGGAGGTCTGGAGCTCCTGGGAAAGGGGAACATTCCAGCAAGGGATCCAGGGGGGCACTGCCAGAGTCAAAGTTCCAGAGTTTCCATGGCCAAATCCATGGAATTATGGACTGGAGCACTGGGTTGGGTTGGGAGGGACCTTAAACTGATCCCATCCATGGGCAGGGACAATTCCCACCATCCCAGGGTGATCCAAGCTGGTCTGGGACATTCCCAGGGATGGGGCAGCCAGGGATTCTCTGGGAATTCCATCCCAGCCCCTCCCCACCCTCCCAGGGATGGAGTTTAAGGATTGATCCAAAGCTGAGCTGGAATTTTGAGCTCAAAATCACCAAGTAAAAATAAGCAGGAAAGCTCAAAACTGTGTTGGAATGGGAATTCATCAAGGAGTTCAACAGACAAAAAATTGAGTGCAGGGAGAATTATGGAATTACGGAATTCCAGAGTGGTTTGGGATGGGCAGGGACAATTTCCACCATCCCAGGCTGCTCCAAGCTGGTCTGGGACAATTCCAGGGATGGAGCAACCACGGATTCTCTGGGAATTCCATCCCAGCCCCTCCCCATCCTCCCAGGGAAGGATTTATTCCCAATATCCCATCCAAATCAGCACAGGGAATCCTGGAATGGTTTGGGTTGGAAGGGATCATCCAATTCCAGGGGCAGGGACACCTCCCACTATCCCAGGGTGATCCAAGCTGGCCTGGGACACTTCCAGGGATGGAACAGCCAGGGATTCTCTGGAAATTCCATCCCAGCTCCTTGCTGCCCTCCCAGGGATGGAGTTTAAGGATTAATCCAAAGCTGAGCTGGAATTTTGAGCTCAAAATCACCAATTAAAAATAAGCAGGAAAGCTCAAAAACGTGTTGGAATGGGAATTCATCAAGGAGTTCAACAGACAAAAAATTGAGTGCAGGGAGAATTATGGAATTACGGAATTCCAGAGTGGTTTGGGATGGGCAGGGACAATTTCCACCATCCCAGGCTGCTCCAAGCTGGTCTGGGACAATTCCAGGGGTGAAACAGCCAGGGATTCTCTGGGAATTCCATCCCAGCCCCTTCCCATCCTCCCAGGGAAGGATTTATTCCCAATATTCCATCCAAACCAGCACATGGAATCCTGGAATGGTTTGGGTTGGAAGGGATCATCCAATTCCAGGGGCAGGGACACCTCCCACTATCCCAGGGTGATCCAAGCTGGTCTTGGACACTCCCAGGGATGGGGCAGCCAGGGATTCTCTGGGAATTCCATCCCAGCCCCTCCCCACCCTCCCAGGGATGGAGTTTAAGGATTGATCCAAAGCTGAGCTGGAATTTTGAGCTCGAAATCACCAATTAAAATTAAGCAGGAAAGCTCAGACAAAAAATTGAGTCCAGGGGGAATTATGGAATTCCAGAGTGGGTTGGGAATGGGCAGGGACATTTTCCACCATCCCAGGGTGCTCCAAGCTGGTCTAGGACACTTCCAGGGATGGAACAGCCACGGATTCTCTGGGAATTCCATCCCAGTCCTGGGAAGGATTTATTCCCAATATCCCATCCAAATCAGCACACGGAATCCTGGAATGGTTTGGGTTGGAAGGGATCATCCAATTCCAGGGCAGGGATATCTCCCATTACCCCAGGGTGCTCCAAACTGGTCTAGGACACTTCCAGGGATGGAACAGGTGGGGATTCTCTGGGAATTCCATCCCAGCCCCTCCCCACCCTCCCAGGGATGGAGTTTAAGGATTGATCCAAAGCTGAGCTGGAATTTTGAGCTCAAAATCACCAAGTAAAAATAAGCAGGAAAGCTCAAAACTGTGTTGGAATGGGAATTCATCAAGGAGTTCAACAGACAAAAAATTGAGTGCAGGGAGAATTATGGAATTACGGAATTCCAGAGTGGTTTGGGATGGGCAGGGACAATTTCCACCATCCCAGGCTGCTCCAAGCTGGTCTGGGACAATTCCAGGGATGGAGCAACCACGGATTCTCTGGGAATTCCATCCCAGCCCCTCCCCATCCTCCCAGGGAAGGATTTATTCCCAATATCCCATCCAAATCAGCACAGGGAATCCTGGAATGGTTTGGGTTGGAAGGGATCATCCAATTCCAGGGGCAGGGACACCTCCCACTATCCCAGGGTGATCCAAGCTGGCCTGGGACACTTCCAGGGATGGAACAGCCAGGGATTCTCTGGGAATTCCATCCCAGCCCCTCCCCACCCTCCCAGGGATGGAGTTTAAGGATTGATCCAAAGCTGAGCTGGAGTTTTGAGCTCAAAATCACCAATTAAAAATAAGCAGGAAAGCTCAAAAATGTGTTGGAATGGGAATTCATCAAGGAGTTCAACAGACAAAAAATTGAGTGCAGGGAGAATTAATTATGGAATTCCAGAGTGGTTTGGGATGGGCAGGGACAATTCCCACCATCCCAGGGTGATCCAAACTGAGCTGGGACAATTCCAGAGGTGAAACAGCCAGGGATTCTCTGGGAATTCCATCCCAGCCCAGGGAAGGATTTATTCCCAAAATCCCATCCAAACCAGCACATGGAATCCTGGAATGGTTTGGCTTGGAAGGGATCATCCAATTCCAGGGGCAGGGACAACTCCCACTATCCCAGGGGGCTATTTTATCTTTTTATCCATTTTTATCTTTTTTATCCATTTTTATCCATTTTTTATCAATTTTTTCCATTTTATCCACTATCCAACCTGGCCTGGGACACTCCTAGGGATGGAACAGCCACGGATTCTCTGGGAATTCCATCCCTGTCCCTCCCCACCCTCAGAGTCAGGAATTCTTTCCCAAAAATCCCACCTAAATCCTCCCCCTTTTACTTGATCAGCTCCTGTCCTGTCACTGCATTCCATATAAAAATCCCTCTCCCTCCTTTCTGAGCCCCTTCAGGCCCTGCCAGGAGCTCTGAGATTTCCCAGGAATTTTCTCTTTCCCCAGCTCTCCCGGTTAATTCCAGTGGAATCTCCCTTTTGCAATTATTTGGGATCAAAAACCCTTTTCCTGTCGGGATCCCAATCTCCCCACCCAGCTGCACATTCCAGAGCCTTTGGGAGGCAGCTCCACCCTGGAACACCCCAGAGGGAGTGTGGGACACAGCCTGGCCCATCCCAGATAATCCCTCCCATGTGACCAGGGGGAATTTCCAGGGTCAGGAACTCCAGGCACAGAGGATCAAACCTCCTGACCAAGCTGGGCCAGATCCCAGCCCTGCCCAAATCCAGGGAATCAGCAGGAGTTGATATTTTAGGGAACAGTTAGGAAAAATCCCAACCCTCCCCAAATCCAGGGAATCAGGAGTTGATATTTTAGGGAACAGCTGGGAAAAATCCCAGCCCTCCCCAAATCCAGGGATTCAGGAGTTGATATTTTAGGGAACAGCTGGGAAAAAAATCCCAGCCCTCCCCAAATCCAGGGATTCAGCAGGAGTTGATATTTTTGGGAACAGCTGGGAAAAAATCCCAGCCCTGCCCAAACCCAGGGATTCAGGAGTTGATATTTTAGGGAATAGCTGGGAAAAAAATCCCAGCCCTGCCCAAATCCAGGGAATCAGGAGTTGATATTTTGGGGAATTGCTGGACCAGTTTTTTCCCCTCCACATCCAGCTCTGTCCCATCCTCGAGGATTTGGATGTGCAGATCCCAGAAATTCCAGGGATTAAACATTCCTCAGGGGATGTTTAACATTCCTGCCCTCTCCAGGGTTTGATTTCCATCCCAAGGTTTTGGTCCTTCCTGCTTTGAGCGTGCTCAGCATTCCCTGCACTGCTGGGAAGGATCTGATCCCAAAAAACTCTTTTATCCCGGGAATTTTAGCTCAACTTCCAGCAGAACCTGGCCAGCTTGGAGCACTGAATATCCCTCTAAAGATTGGGATCAAAAACTCCTGGAGCAGCAGGAGCAGGACAGGGATTGTCCCCTCAGACTGGGGAGGAGCCTCAACCCCTGTGGGCAGCTCAGGGAGGAAATTTTGGGGCTGGAGCGGGTCCAGGGAAGGGAATGGAGATGGGAAAGGGTTTGGAGAGTCCTGAGGGAGCTGGGAAGGGTTTGGAGAATCCTGAGGGAGCTGGGAAGGGTTTGGAGAGTCCTGAGGGAGCTGGGAAAGGCCTGGAGAATCCTGAGGGAGATGGGAAGGGTTTGGAGAATCCTGAGGGAGATGGGAAGGGTTTGGAGAATCCTGAGGGAGCTGGGAAGGGTTTGGAGAATCCTGAGGGAGCTGGGAAGGGCCTGGAGAATCCTGAGGGAGCTGGGAAGGGCCTGGAGAATCCTGAGGGAGCTGGGGAAGCTCAGCCTGGAGCAAAGGAGGCTCAGGGGGAATTTCTGGCTCTGCACAACTCCCTGACAGGAGGGGGCAGCCGGGGGGGATTTGGGATCTCATCCCAGGGAACAGGGACAGGAGGAGAGGGAACAGCCTCAGGCTGGGCCAGGGGAGGCTCAGCTTGGACAGCAGCAGGAATTTCCTCATGGAAAGGGCGCTCAGGCCTTGGCAGTGCCCAGGGAGGTTTGGAGTGCCCAGTCCTGGAGGTGTCACCTGGAGGTGGCCCTGAGTGCTCAGGGTGGGCATCGGGCACAGCTCAGGAAATCTTTTCCAGCTTCAGGGATTCTGGGATTTTTACCTTTCACCTCTCCCCCACCAAAATAAAACTGGATTTTCCCACCAGCTCAGGTTTTTCAGAGTTAAGCCAAGCCCAGGTACCTCTCCTGACGTTGTTCCACAGGTGATCTTTGCTCGCACACCTCTCAAAAGCCTCGGGTAATTTCACGTGGCCCGAGCACAGGTACCAGAACAGGATCCCAAAGGCATAAACATCCACGGAATTGTCGTATTTCCCTGGAAAAAAACACATGGGATCAGCAGGGAAAAATCACCGGGAGCTGGGTGGGCTGAGAGCTGATCCCAGGGTCTCATTTCCCCAAATTTAAACCTCAATTTCATAGCAGGAAAGCAAAACTTGTGTGAAACCCAGGAATGCAGCAGGAGCTGGGAGCAAGGTTAAGCTTTTCCATTTCCCTGGATTTATAAATTTAAGCTGTACCAGGAATTCCCAAACTGAACTCAGGTGTGTTTTAAACACTAACACATTTAAGGCTCAGCTCTGTCCAAGACAAACATCAGCCTCTCATCCCAGAAATATCCCAGGTATTCTCTAAATTCACACAAATAGAGATGCTTCCATTGGATCCCAACCTTATCCAAGCAGGAGCAGCCCTGACAGACCAAAAGGATTTGGATAAATGGGATTTGAACTTCCAAGTGGTTCTAAAACTCAGGAAAAACCCTCAGAGCAGCTGCCAGAATTCCCAGCGAATCCCAACTCACTCCAAGGCAGTAACAGCTTGGGAATTCCTTACAGGAAATCCTTCCTGGATTATTTCCCTATGAAAGCCAAGCATTTCCAGCTTCCTGCTAATGATAATTTACCTTTCTAATTGCAAGGGTGTTAATTGCTTCAGCAGAGCTGATCAACCCCATTATCCTCCATCATGAGCAGCACTTAAAATACAGGAAAAATCCACAGCATGCATTGAAAGCAGGGAATTTTCTGGGGTTGGAATGGTCTCAGGAGCAACTGAGAGATGAATTCCAAGGAATTGCCATCAGAATTCCTGGGATTCAGGGGGATCCTACCTGTGAAGAGCTCGGGAGCCATGTGGATGGGGGTGCCCACGATGCTGCCCGACATCATCGCCTCAGGTTTGCAGAATCCCAAATCTGTGATTTTGGCCCGATTCTTTTTGTCCAGCTGGGGAAAAAGCCACAGCAAGGCAGGTGAGAAGTTCATTTCTGCCATAAAATATTGATTTTTTGGTATTGCTTCACACAGGGAGGGATGAGGAGCTGTATTTAACTCGGTTTTTCTGATTTCCTGGCTGCTCTGGTGCCTTTCCCTGGAGGCATCGCTTGTCTCCCACACCAGGGGTGTGGCTGGGATTTCAGGGAAGCAGGAACTGGAAATCCTACTCATGGATTCAGCTGTCTGCACTCCAAAGGAATCATTCCCTGCTCTCTTTGCCCCAGGCTTCCAGCCAGGAAAGGAGACAGCAAAACCTCCCTGTGGCTGCCACCAGCACAGCTTCAAATATTCCATGTGGAGAAAGTTATTCCCTCAATTAAAGTTTGTTTTTCCCCACTAAAAAGGTTCTGGGATGAGGCAGAGGAAAGGATTTTCCTTACCAGGACGTTTTTGAGTTTGATATCCCTGTGCACCAACCCCTGGCTGTGCAGGTACCGGATCCCTTCCACCACATCCAAAGCAATCTGCAACCGTGGCTCCAATTCCAGCCCAGCCTGAGGGGAAAAATGTGCAGTTTAGTCCTAAAAGTTGCTTTGGCCTGCTCCTCTTTACCAAAACACTGAAAATTGAGTAATTCCAGCTTTGGTTTACAGATTAATGGGGATTTTTTTAAATTAGAAAGTGCTGGAAAGGAGATTAAAGCTCATCCCATGGGCAGGGATACACTAAACCAGATTTAGTCTGAGGGGAAAAACACAGATTTTAGTCCTAAAAGTTGCTTTGGCCTGTTCTTCTTTACCAAAACACTGAAAATTGTGCAATTCCAGCTTTGGTTTACAGATTAATGCAGATTTTTAAACTAGAGAATCAGTTTTGGGTTGGAAGGGAGATTAAAGCTCATCCCATGGGCAGGGACTTCCCACTAAACCAGATTTAGTCTGAGGGGAAAAACACAGATTTTATGCCTAAAAGTTGCTTTGGCCTGCTCCTCTTTACCAAAACACTGAAAATTGAGCAATTCCAGATTTGTTTTACAGATTAATGTGGATTTTTTTAAATTAGAGATTCAGTTTTGGGTTGGAAAGCTCATCCCATGGGCAGGGACACTTCCCACTAAACCAGATTTAGTCTGAGGGGAAAAATGTGGATTTTATGCCTAAAAGTTGCTTTGGCCTGTTCTTCTTTACCAAAACACTGAAAATTGAGCAATTCCAGCTTTGGTTTACAGATTAATGGGGACTTTTTTAATTAGAGTCTCACGATTTTGGGTTGGTGGGGAGATTAAAGCTCATCCCATGGATAGGGATCCACTAAACCAGATTTAGTCTGAGGGGAAAACCATGGATTTTATGCCTAAAAGTTGCTTTGACCTGTTCTTCTTTACCAAAACACTGAAAATTGTGCAATTCCAGCTTTGGTTTACAGATTAATGCAGATTTTTAAACTAGAGAATCAGTTTTGAGTTGGAAGGGAAATTAAAACTCATCCCATGGGCAGGGACACTTCCAACTAAACCAGATTTAGTCTGAGGGGAAAACCACAGATTTTATGCCTAAAAGTTGCTTTGGCCTGTTCTTCTTTACCAAAACACTGAAAATTGAGCAATTCCAGATTTGTTTTACAGATTAATGGGGATTTTTTAAATTAAAGACTCACAA
Organism: Acrocephalus scirpaceus scirpaceus; assembly: GCA_910950805.1. Lineage (NCBI taxonomy): Eukaryota > Metazoa > Chordata > Aves > Passeriformes > Sylviidae > Acrocephalus > Acrocephalus scirpaceus. The sequence goes on from OU383797.1 coordinate 4,738,674, forward strand.
TTTTGCATTGGTGGGGACATTAAAGCTCATCCCATGGGCAGGGACTTCCCACTAAACCAGATTTAGTCTGAGGGGGAAAACACAGATTTTAGTCCTAAAAGTTGCTTTGGCCTGTTCTTCCTTACCAAAACACCGAAAATTGAGCAATTCCAGATTTGTTTTAGGGATTAATGGGGACTTTTTAAATTAAAGACTCACAATTTTGGGTTGGAAGGGATTCTAAAGCTCATCCCATGGGCAGGAACACTTCCCACTAAACCAGATTGCTCCAAGCTCTGTCCCAGCTCTTCCAGGGATAAAAGAAATATAAATTAAATATTGAAGAAGGGAATTTGGTACCTTCAGCCCCGTGTAGAGGTCCCTGTGCAGCCTCTCCATGATCAGCAGCACAGCAATGCTGGAGCCTCCTCCGTAGCCGTAATCGATCACGGAGCCGTGCAGGTGCACCAGCCTCTCGTGGGACTGCAGGGACCTGCAAGGGTTCAGCACAGAAAATTTGGGTCATTTTTGGCCCCTGAGTCCTTGCAGGGACCTGCAGAAGGATCAGCACAAAAAATTTGGGCCATTTTTGGCCCTGTCTTTCAGTCCAGGCCATAGAAAGAAGCCACAGTGCCTCTGCAGAGGGTTCAGCACAAAAAATTTGGGTCATTTTTGGTCCTGTTCTCCAGCCCAGGCCAAGGGAAGAAGCCCCAGAGTTCCTGTAAGACCTGGGGCAGGTTCAGCACAGAAAATTGGGGTCATTTTTGGCTCCTGAGTCCCTGCAGGGACCTGCAGGTTTAACACAAAAAATTTGGGTCATTTTTATCCTCTGTCCTCCAGCCCAGGCCAAGGGAAGAAGCCCCTGAGTCACTGTAGGGATCTGCAGAGGGTTCAGCACAAAAAATTTGGATCTTTTTCATGCATGTCCTCCAGCCCAGACCAAAGAAAGAAGGCCCAGAGTTACTGTAGGGACCTGGAGCAGGTTCAGCACAAAAAATTTGGGCCATTTTTGGCCCTGTCCTCCAGCCCAGGCCAAGCAAAGAAGCCCCAGAGTTCCTGTAGGACCTGGGGCAGGTTAAACACAGAAAATTTGGGTCATTTTTGGCCCTTGAGTCCCTGCAGGGACCTGCAGAAGATTTAATACAAAAAATTTGGGTCATTTTTATCCTCTGTCCTCCAGCCCAGGCCAAGGGAAGAAGCCCCAGAGTCCTTGTAGGGACCTGCAGAGGGTTCAGCACAAAAAAATTGGGGTCATTTTTGGCCCCTGAGTCCTTGCAGGGAGCTGCAGAGGGTTCAGCACAGAAAATCTGGGTCTTTTCCATCCATGTCCTTCAGCCCAGACCAAAGAAAGAAGGCCCAGAGTTACTGTAGGGACCTGGAGCAGGTTCAGCACAAAAAATTGGGGTCATTTTTGGCCCTGTCTTTCAGTCCAGGCCATAGAAAGAAGCCATAGTGCCTCTGCAGAGGGTTCAGCACAAAAAAATTGGGGTCATTTTTGGCCCCTGAGTCCTTGCAGGGAGCTGCAGAGGGTTCAGCACAGAAATTTTGGGTCATTTTCATCCATGTCCTCCAGCCCAGGCCAAGGGAAGAAACCCCAGAGCTCCTGTAGGAACCTGGGGCAGGTTAAACACAGAAAATTTGGGTCATTTTTGGCCCTTGAGTCCCTGCAGGGATCTGCAGAAGATTTAATACAAAAAATTGGGGTCATTTTTATCCTCTGTCCTCCAGCCCAGGCCAAGGGAAGAAGCCCCAGAGTTCCTGTAGGACCTGGGGCAGGTTAAACACAGAAAATTTGGGTCATTTTTGGCTCCTGAGTCCCTGCAGGGACCTGCAGGTTTAACACAAAAAATTTGGGTCATTTTTATCCTCTGTCCTCCAGCCCAGGCCAAGGGAAGAAGCCCCAGAGTCCCTGCAGGGAGCTGCAGAGGGTTCAGCACAAAAAATTTGGGTCATTTTTGGTCCTGTCTTTCAGCCCAGGCCAAGGGAAGAAGCCCCAGAGTCTCTGCAGAAGGTTCAGCACAAAAAAATTGGGATAATTTTTAGCCCCTGACTCTCTGCAGGGACCTGGAGCAGGTTCAACACAGAAAATTGGGGTCGTTTTTGGCCCCTGAGTCCCTGTAGAGACCTGGAGCAGGTTCAGCACAAAAAATTGGGGTAATTTTTGGCCCTGTTCTCCAGCCCAGACCAAAGAATGAAGCCCCAGAGCTGCAGATTTAACAAAAATTCCCAGCACAGCTCAGAGCAGCACAATCCTCGGCTGTCTGAGCCAATTAAACTCAAAGAAAAAAGCCTTTTTAAAGGTTAGAGTCACAAAAAAAACCCCATTCTTCTCTCAGCTGGCTATGCCTGCAGCTGTTTACTGCAAACCAGCTGCTCTCTGCACTGCAGAGCCATCCCTGGCTTTTTTTGGGGATTCAGGCTGGACAAGGAGTGGGAAAAAAGGGAGGATTCACCACCAGGAATCAGGGGAGGAGAACTGCTGGTTGTTCTCGTCTAAAAACACAAATTTACTCTGAATTTGGACAGCACAAGCAGCAGAGAATCTGATTAAGGCAGGAAGGAGCATCCCTGCCCAGGCATTCCAGGAGCTCCAATCCCAGATCCCTGCAGCAAACCTGGGTGTGGCACTCAGAGCTCTGGGCTGGGTGACAAAAGGGGCATCAGCCACAGGCTGGGGATTTTCCCAGCCTGAATAATCCAGGGAAATCCATCAGATCCTTGTGGAATGGGGCCAGCACTCAGGATATACTGACCTCATGTAGTGAAATTCCAGTGCCAGGTCGTTCCAGTGCTTCTCATCCGGAGGGACGACGGATTTGAGGGCGCAGGGGAAGTGCCCCCCCCAGCTGTCACACAGGTACACCACCCCGTACTGGCCTCGGCCCAGCTCCCTGCCCAGCTTGGGCTTCCCTGCAAGGCACAAATCCCTGCAATCAGCTCCCAATCCACATTTTTCACTCCTGTGCATTCCCAGCTGGGGGCTGCCAGTTGAAACCCAGATGGGACACGGAGTGGAAACCCAAATTCCTTCTGTTCTGGGGTGACTCTGTGATGTACCCCGAATTGTCTGTTCTGTTTGTGCTGGATATTGAGTTTTGTTTTTCCCTCCTGCACATTCCCAGCTGGGAGGTGCCAGTTGAAACCCAACTGGGAAAAGGAGAGAAAATCCCAATTCCTTCTGTCCTGGGGTGACTCTGTGATGGGTATCTCCAATTTTCTGTTCTGTTTGTGCTGGATATTGAATTTAGTTTTTCCCTCCTGTGCATTCCCAGCTGGGAGGTACCAGTTGAAACCTGGCTTGGAAAAGGAGAGAAAATCCCAATTCCTTCTGTCCTGGGGAAATTTTATGATGGTTGTATCCCCAATTGTCTTTTCTGTTTGTGCTGGATATTGAATTTAGTTTTCCCTCCTGCACATTCCCAGCTGGGAGGTGCCAGTTGAAACCCAGCTTGGAAACGGAGTGAAAACCCAAATTCCTTCTGCCCTGGGGTGACTGTAATGGTTGTACCCCCAACTGTCTGTTCTGTTTGTGCTGGATATTGAGTTTTGTTTTTCCCCCCTGCACATTCCCAGCTGGGAGGTGCCAGTTGAAACTTAGCTAGGAAACGGAGTAAAAATCCCAATTCCTTCTGTCCTGGGGTGACTCTGTGATGGGTATCCCCAACTGTCTGTTCTGTTTGTGCTGGATATTGAATTTAGTTTTTCCCTCCTGTGCATTCCCAGCTGGGAGGTGCCAGCTGAAACCCAGCTTGGAAATGGAGAGAAAACCCAAATTATTTCTGTCCTGGGGTGACTGTGATGGTTGTACCCCCAACTGTCTGTTCTGTTTGTGCTGGATATTGAGTTTAGTTTTTCCCTCCGGCACATTCCCAGCTGGGAGGTGCCAGTTGAAATCCAACTGGGAAAAGAAGAGAAAATCCCAATTCCTTCTGTCCTGGGGTGACTCTGTGATGGGTATCTCCAATTTTCTGTTCTGTTTGTGCTGGATATTGAATTTAGTTTTTCCCCCCTGCACATTCCCAGCTGGGAGGTGCCAGTTGAAACCCAGATGGGACACGGAGTGGAAACCCAAATTCCTTCTGTCCTGGGGTGATTTTATGATGGTTGTATCCCCAACTGTCTGTTCTGTTTGTGCTGGATATTGAGTTTTGTTTTTCCCCCCTGCACATTCCCAGCTGGGAGGTGCAGTTGAAAACTGGCTTGGAAACGGAGTAAAAATCCCAATTCCTTCTGTCCTCGGGTGACTGTGATGGGTATCCCCAACTGTTTGTTCTGTTTGTGCTGGATATTGAGTTCTACACCTTCAGACTGGTTCTGAGAGCAAAGAGGGGGAAAGAAGAAGTGTGGGGTTTGTTTTCAAAAACTGCACTCACTCCTCATTCTGCTCCTGGACTGTGCTGTCTATGGATAGACACCAAAAGAGAGAGCTCTGCTTTGCTTTTTGGTCAGTTTTTAGCCAGCTGAGGCAGAGAACTTCCCTGGACTGTTTTATTTTTCTTTTTCTTAGAACTGTTTAAACCTGTTCTGGACTGAAAACCCAGAGAACACCTGGAGCTCATGGATGGCATTTCCACCTCCAAAGGGACTGATAAGATGTTGGTATTTGCAAACACAGTGGTCCTTTTCACTGGGGTTCCAGAATACTTAGGGATCTTTTCTATTTTACACAAACACAACAGCGTTATTATTTTGTGTGATGGATAATGCACTTTGATTTGGCTCTTATATTCTAGGAGTGCTGGCTGCATTTCTGCAGGCTGTTGCAATGCTCTGCAGGGTGAGCTGGGCAAGGAGAGGGAGCAGGAAAACATTCCCAAACATTCCCAGCAGGAATGCTCACCCACCGTGCAGCAGCACATCCTGCAGGGATCTGCTGTCCAGGAAGAGCTGGGCCAGGGGAGGAAGGGAAGCAGGAAAACATTCCCAAACATTCCCAAACATTCCCAAACATTCCCAGCAGCAAGGCTCACCCACTGTGCATCCTGCAGGGATCTGCTCTCCAGGGAGAGTCAGGCCAGGGGAGGAAGGGGAGCAGGAAAACATTCCCAAATATTCCCGGCAGGATCACCCACCGTGCAGCAGCACATCCTGCAGGGATCTGCTCTCCAGGGAGAGCTGGGCCAGGGGAGGAGAGGGAGGAGGAAACCATTCCTGGCAGGAATGCTCACCGTGAAGCAGCACATCCTGCAGGGATCTGCTCTCCAGGGACAGCCAGGCCAGGGGAGGAAGGGGAGCAGGAAAACATTCCCAAACATCCCCAAACATTCCCGGCAAGATCACCCACCGTGCAGCAGCACATCCTGCAGGGATCTGCTCTCCAGGGAAAGCTGGGGGAGCTCCAGGAGGGGAAGCAGGAAAACATTCCCAAACATTCCTGACAGGAACCCTCACCGTCCAGCAGCACATCCTGCAGGGATCTGCTGTCTGGGGAGAGCCAGGCCAGGGGAGGAAGGGGAGCAGGAAAACATTCCCAAACATTCCCAAACATTCCCAGCAGGATCACCCACCGTGCAGCAGCACATCCTGCAGGGATCTGCTCTCCAGGGACAGCCGGGCCAGCCGGGGCGCGTGGTCCTTCCTCACCTTCAGCCACAGGTCCTCGGTCCTCTCCAGCCGGCCCGAGTGGCCGTCCTCCAGCTGCAAGGGATGTTTGAGACACTTCAGCAATTGTTTGTGGATGTTTTAGACATTTCATCAATTGTTTAGGGATGTTTTAGACATTTCATCAATTGTTTGTGGGTGTTTTAAACATTTCATCAATTGTTTATGGACGTTTTTATACGTTTAATCAATTGTTTAGGGATAATTTTATATGTTTAAACAATTGTTTACGGATGTTTTATACATTTAATCAATTGTTTGTGGGCGTTTTAGACATTTCATCAATTGTTTATATATGTTCTATACATTAAATCAATTGGTTATGGACACATCATACATTTCATCAATTGTTTAGGGATGTTTTAGACATTTAATCAATTGTAGACGTTTTATACATTTAGTAAATTGTTTAGGGATGTTTTAGACATTTAATCAATTGCTTATGGATGTTTTTATATGTTTAAACAATTGTTTATGGACGTTTTATACATTTAATCAATTGTTTGTGGGCGTTTTTATACGTTTAATCAATTGTTTATGGCTGTTTCATACATTTCATCAATTGTTTATATATGTTCTATACATTAAATCAATTGTTTATGGACATTTCGTACATTCCATCAATTGTTTAGGGATGTTTTATACATTTCATCAATTGTAGACGTTTTATACATTTAGTAAACTGTTTAGGGATGTTTTAGACATTTAATCAATTGTTTATGGATGTTTTTACATGTATAATCAATTGTTTACGGACGTTTTATACATTTAATCAATTGTTTGTGGGTGTTTTAGACATTTCATCAAATGTTTAGGGATGTTTTAGACTTTAAGGGATGTTGCAGACATTTAATCAATTGTTTAGACATGTTTTAGACATTTAATCAATTGCTTAGGGACGTTTTTATATGTTTAATCAATTGTTTATGGGCGTTCTATACATTTAATTAATTGTTTACAGATGTTCTACACATTAAATCAATTGTTTATGGGTGTTTTACATGTATAATCAACTGTTTAGGGGTGTTTTAGACATTTCATCAATTGTTTAGGAACATTTTATACATTTAATAAATTGTTTATGGATGTTTTATATGTTAATCAGTTGTTGACAGACGTAATCAATTGTTGACAGATGTTTTATACATTTAATCAATCGTTTATGGACATTTCATACATTTCTTCAATTGTTTATTGATGTTCTATACATTCAGTAAATTAGCTAAATTGTAAATTGTTTATGGATGTTTTATACATTAAATAAATTGTTTATGAATGTTTCACACATTTAATTATTTATAGATGTTCTATACATTTAGTAAATTGTTTATGGATGTTTTATACATTAAATAAATGGTTTATGATGTTCTATACATTTAATCAACTGTTTATGATGTTCTATACATTTAATCAACTGTTTATAGATGTTCTATACATTTAATAAACACACAGCTGGAGTTTAGGGAGCTTCTAGCATCTTTCCAAGTCTGGCTTAAAAATAAAACCTTGTATTAAGGTTCACACCAGCTGTCAGCTGTGCTAAGAGCACAAATTGCTGCTTTTGAGCTAAAATTCCACTTTCCCTGCCCCAACCCAGAACTGCTGGGCAGTTGTTTCTGCTTTTGCAGTAAAAATTCCACTTTCCTAACCCAAATCCCGATATCCTGGTCATTTTTTTGCTGCTTTTTCAGCTCAAATTCCCCTTCCCCAGCCCCAACCCTGAGTTCCTGGGCAGATTTTGCCACTTTTTCAGCTAAAATTCCACTTTCCCAGCCCAAACCCCAAGCTCCTGGTCAGTTTTTTGCCCCTTTTCAGCTCAAATTCCCCTTCCCCATCCCCAACCACGAGCTGCTGGGCAGTTCTCCCTGCACAGGAAAAGTTCCACTGTCCTAACCCAAACCCAGAGCTTCTGGGCAGTTTTTTGCCACTTTTTCAGCTCAAATTCCCCTTCCCCAGCCCCAATCTCGAGCTCCTGGGCAGTTTTTTGCTGGTTTTTCAGCTCAAATTCCCCTTCCCCTGCCCCAATCCCGAGCTCCTGGGCAGATTTTGCCACTTTTTCAGTTAAAATTCCACTTCCCCAGCCCCAACCCCGAGCTGCTGGGCAGATTTCTCTGTGCAGTAAAAATTCCACTTCCCAAATCCCAGCCCCGAGCTCCTGGACAGTTTTTTGCTGCTTTTTCAGCTCAAATTCCCCTTCCCCAGCCCCAACCCTGAGCTCCTGGGCAGATTTTCCCCATGCAGTAAAAATTCCACTTTCCTAACCCAAATCCCGAGCTGCTGGTCATTTTTTTGCTCCTTTTTCAGCTCAAATTCCCCTTCCCCATCCCTAACCCCAAGCTGCTGGGCAGTTTTCCCCGCACAGTAAAAATTCCACTCTCCTAACCCAAATCCCGATCTCCTGGTCATTTTTTTGCTGCTTTTTCAGCTCAAATTCCCCTTCCCCAGCCCCAACCCTGAGTTCCTGGGCAGATTTTGCCCCTTTTTCAGCTCAAATTCCCCTTCCCCATCCCCAACCCCGAGCTGCTGGACAGTTTTTTGCCCCTTTTTCAGCTCAAATTCCCCTTCCCCATCCCCAACCCCGAGCTGCTGGGCAGATTTCTCTGTGCAGTAAAAATTCCCCTTCCCCAGCCCCAACCCCGAGCTCCTGGTCATTTTTTTGCCCCATTTTCAGCTCAAATTCCCCTTCCCCAGCCCCAACCCCGAGCTCCTGGTCATTTTTTTGCCCCATTTTCAGCTCAAATTCCCCTTCCCCAGCCCCAATCTCGAGCTCCTGGGCAGTTTTCCCTGCACAGTAAAAATTCCACTTTCCTAACCCAATTCAGAGCTCCTGGTTATTTTTTTGCCCCCTTTTCAGCTCAAATTCCCCTTCCCCATCCCCAACCCAGAACTCCTGGGCAGTTTTTGCCCCTTTTTCAGCTCAAATTCCCCTTCCCCAGCCCCAACCCAGAACTCCTGGACAGTTTTTGCCCCTTTTTCAGCTCAAATTCCCCTTCCCCATCCCCATCCCCGAGCTCCTGGGTCACTTTTCCCCTCTGACCTGGCGCAGGGAGGCAGCAAAGGCCTCGTGGGAGCTGTTGAGGCGCGTGCGGAACTGGCTGCAGATGCTCTTGGCCAGCTTGGAGGCGCTGAGGCTCTCGATGGCGTCCTGGGCCACCTTCCTCTTCCAGTCACTGGTGATGGCCGGGGGGCTGACCCACGTGATGCGCTGGATGATCTGGGGAAAGGGAGCAGCAGCCAGTGAGACACTCAGCTTGAAGGCTTTAGAAAAGCTCTGTGTATTGCTGGTTTAGCTGACAAGAGAAGCTTGGCTGAAATCAGTTCAAACTCAGAGGATGGTTAAAAAGAGACTGGATTTTAGATCAGCTATCCCAGATCTAATAACTCATTGCTTGTCAATTTTATGTTTATGTAAGCTTGTAATACCAACCAGAAACTAATCAATACCCCCAGAACAGAAAATAATTGCAGAAACCCAGCCCTGGGAAACAGGAAACTCTAGGTCCTCCCAAAGATTCATTTGTCACATATGCATGGAAAAGTTTAAAGTTTAGAATGAAGAAGACTCGTTTTACTGAGTTTTGAAGACTTTAGAAAAGCTCTGTGTATTGCTGGTTTAGCTGAAAAGAGAAGCTTGGCTGAAATCAGTTCAAATTTAGAGGATGGTTAAAAACAGACTGGATTTAGATCAGCTATCCCAGATCTAATAACTCATTGCTTGTCAACTTTGTGTTTGTGAGTAATAAAAAAGAGAAACTAATCAATACCCCAGGAACACAAACCAACTGCAAACCACCTGGTTTCAGAAACCCAGCCCTGGAAAACAGGAAGCTGTAGGTCCTCCCAAAGATTCATTTGTCACACATGCATGGAAAAGTTAAAAGTTTAGAATGAAGAAGACTCGTTTTACTGAGTTTTGAAGAGTTTAGAAAAGCTCTGTATGTTGTTGGTTTAGCTGAAAAGAGAAGCTTGGCTGAAATCAGTTCAAACTCAGAGGATGGTTAAATAGATATTGGATTTTAGATCACCTATCCCAGATCTAATAACTCATTGCTTGTCAAGTTTATGTTTGTGTAAGTTTGCTTGTAATGAAAAACAGAAGCTCATCAGTACCCCAGGAACACAAACCAACTGCAAACCTCCTGGTTTCAGAAACCCAGCCCTAGAAAACAGGAAACTCTAGGTCCTCCCAAAGATTCATTTGTCACACATGCATGGAAAAGTTTAAAGTTTAGAATGAAGAGGACTCGTTTTACTGAGTTTTGAAGACTTTAGAAAAGCTCTGTGTATTGCTGGTTTAGCTGAAAAGAGAAGCTTTGCTGAAATCAGTTCAAACTCAGAGGATGGTTAAAAAGAGACTGGATTTAGATCAGCTACCCTGGATCTAAAAATTCATTGCTTGTCAACTTAATGTTTTGTGTAATGAAAAACAGAAACTGATCAATATCCCAGGAACACAAAACAATTGCAAACCTCCTGGTTTCAGAAACCCAGCCCTGGAAAACAGGAAACTGTAGGTCCTCCCAAAGATTCATTTGTCACACATGCATGGAAAAGTTTAAAGTTTAGAATGAAGAAGACTCGTTTTACTGAGTTTTGAAGAGTTTAGAAAAGCTCTGTGTATTGCTGGTTTAGCTGAAAAGAGAAGCTTGGCTGAAATCAGTTCAAACTCAGAGGATGGTTAAAAAGAGAGTGGATTTAGATCAGCTCTCCCAGATCTAATAACTCATTGCTTGTCAATTTTATGTTTGTGTAAGTTTGTAATGAAAACCAGAAACAAATCAATACTCCCAGAACAGAAAATAATTGCAGAAACCCAGCCCTGGAAAACAGGAAACTCTAGGTCCTCCCAAAGATTCATTTGTCACACATGCATCGAAATGTTAAAAGTTTAGAATGAAGAAGACTCGTTTTACTGAGTTTTGAAGAGTTTAGAAGAGTTCTGTACATTGCTGATTTCACTGAAAAGAGAAGCTTTGCTGAAATCAGTTCAAACTCAGAGGATGGTTAAAAAGAGACTGGATTTAGATGAGCTACCCCAGATCTAATAACTCATTGCTTGTCAACTTTATGTTTTGTGTAATGAAAAACAGAAACTGATCAATACCCCAGGAACACAAAACAATTGCAAACTGGTTTCAGAAACCCAGCCCTGGAAAACAGGAAGCTGTAGGTCCTCCCAAAGATTCATTTGTCATGTATGCATCGAAAAGTTAAAAGTTTAGAATGAAGAAGACTCATTTTAATGAGACACTCATTTTTAAGAGTTTAGAAAAGCTCTGTGTATTGCTGATTTACCTAAAAAGAGAAGCTTGGCTGAAATCAGTTCAAACTCAGAGGATGGTTAAAAAGAGAGTGGATTTTAGATGAGCTACCCCAGATCTAATAACTCATTGCTTGTCAAGTTTATGTTTGTGTAAGGAAAACACAAGGAGAACAATTGCAAACCTCCTGGTTTCAGAAACCCAGCCCTGGGAATCTATTGTACCATCTCATGGGAAACTGTAGGTCCTCCCAAAGATTCATTTGTCACATATGCATGGAAAAGTTAAAAGTTTAGAATCTAATTGGTTCATTTATTAATCATTTAATTGGTTAATTTTTTACTCACAGGGTGGGGAGGTGCTGGACCAGAGAATTCATCCCTGGAAGTGTCCAAGGGTTGAGCTTGGAGCACCCTGGGATAGTGGGGGGTGTTCCAAGGGATGGGATCAGCTTCAAATCCTTCCCAATCCAACCCAGCCTGGAATTCTCCAAGAGTTAATGCAGTAATATTTATTAAATAATTAATTTGTTAACGTTTATTAAATATTTAATTATATTTATGGAATATTTAATTTAATCCTATTTATGGAATGTTTAATTTAATGATACTTATTATATATTTAATTTAGTGATATTTATTAAATATTTAATTTAGTAATATTTTTTAAACATTTCACTTAATGATGTTTATTAATTATTTAATTTAATTATATTCATTAAATAATTAATTTAGTAATATTAAATATTTCACTTAATGATGTTTTTAAATTATTTAATTTAATTATATTTATTAAATAATTAATTTAGTAATATTTATTAAACATTTCACTTAATGATGTTTATTAATTTCATTTAATTCTACTTACTGAATACTAAACTTAATTATATTTAATTTAGCAATATTTATTAAACATTTCACTTAACGATTTTTTAATTATTTAATTTAATTCTATTTATTGAATACTTGATTTAATTCTATTTATTGAATATTCAGTTTAATTATATTTATTAAATATCTGATTTAGTAATATTTATTAAATATCTAATCGAGTAAAATTTTTTACATCTTTAATACTGATTAAATATTTTATTTAATGATATTTATTGAATATTTAATTTAATGATATTTATTAAAGATTGATTAGAAAGCAAATACCTCTTTAAGGGTCTCTGTGTTCTGGAGGAGTAAAGGAATGATTTGGAGAATTTGGAATTCCTGGGTTTTTTTGGAAATTCATACATTTAATTAATTGTTTATGGATGTTTCATACATTTATTCAATTGTTTATGGACATTTCATACATTTATTCAATTGTTTATGGACATTTCATACATTTAATCAAATGTTTATGGATGTTTCATACATTTAATTAATTGTTTATGGATGTTTCATACATTTATTCAATTGTTTATGGATGTTTCATACATTTAATCAAATGTTTATGGATGTTAAATACATTTAATTAATTGTTTATGGATGTTTCATACATTTAATCAATTGTTTATGGACGTTAAATACATTTAATTAATTGTTTATGGATGTTTCATACATTTAATCAATTGTTTATGGACATTTCATACATTTATTCAATTGTTTATGGACATTTCATACATTTAATCAATTGTTTATGGATATTTGGGCTGTGGGATTTTGATTTAGGACAATTCATTCCTCTCCCCTCCCCTCAGATCTGGTTTGGTTTCAATTCCTGGCTGTTAAAGCTTTCATCTCCCTGAAATTCCAGCTGGAATTTCATTCCCTGTTTGGATGGATGAACAAGAACATGACTTTTCCTCAAATAATTCCAGTTCAGAGTGGGAACAAACCCCAATTCTTCCTCCTCCCTCCCTGGGATCCAGGTGTGCAGCACCTGGAATTCCCTGGTTCTAATGAAGGCTGAGCCATTTAATTACCCACTAATTACAGGAAGTGCTGCATCCAACACCTGGAATTTCCAACACCTGGAATTTCCACGCCCTGACCCAGGAAAAAGCTGCTTCCCTGGAGATTTTGCCAATTTGGGAGCAGCTCTCCCAGATTTTATTGTGATCAATCCCCTCTGAATGAGAATCCTGCAATCCCAGCACGGTTTGGATCAGAAAATATTCGGAATTTGATCCCATTTCACCATCCCAAGCTGCCCTTGGGCCCTTCCAGGCATGGAAATTCCCAGGAATAAACTCACAGATGGAATTTAGGGAGTGGCTCAGAGGATTCTTTGCTCCAAAATTCCCTTTTCCAAGCGTTCCTACCTGTTTGATCTGTTCCCAAAGCATCCTGGTCACCGTCGAGCCCGAGTGGAAAGTGACCTCCACGTGATAAGCTGCATTCAGGATCTGGGAAAAGAGGGGAAAAATGGGAATTCTGCCAGCTAGGAACTCTGCTAGAACCTGTGAAAATGGAAAAAATTGGGATATTCCATAAATCATTTGGTTCATTGATTTACTTAGGTAAATCATGGGTGGTTCTAGGCTGTAATTTGATTATTTTATACTGATTTAGGAGATAATTGATTTATTGTGTTAATTCCTGTGTGTTTCTAGGCTGTAATTTGATTATTTTATACAGATTTAGGAGATAATTCATTTATTGTGTTATCTCCTGGGTGGTTCTAGGCTGTAATTTGATTATTTTATACTGATTTAGGAGATAATTGATTTATTGTGTTAATTCCTGTGTGTTTCTAGGCTGTAATTTGATTATTTTATACAGAATTAGGAGATAATTGATTGTGTTGTTATTCTATACAGATTTAGGAAATAATTGACTTATTGTCTTGTTTCAAATTGATTTATTGTGTTATTTCCTGTATGCTTTTAGGTTGTAATTTGATTATTTTATACAGATTTAGGAGATGATCTATTGTATTCTCTCATAGGTGGTTCTAGGCTGTAATCTGATTATTTTATACAGATTTAGGAGATAATTGATTTATTGTCTTATTTCATGGATGTTTCTAGGCTGTAATTTGATTATTTTATACAGACTTAGGAGAGAATTCATTTATTGTGTTATTTCATGGGTGTTTCTAGGCTGTAATTTAATTATTTTATACAGATTTAGGAGATAACTGGTTGTGTTGTTATTCTATACTGATTTAAGAGATAATTCATTTATTGTGTTATCTCCTGGGCGGTTCTAGGCTACAATTTGATTATAGAGATTTAGGAGAGAATTGATTTGTTGTATTATTTCCTGTGTGGTTTTAGGCTGTGATTTGATTATTTTATACAGATTCAGGAGAAAATTAATTGTGATGTTATTTTGTGCAGATTTAGGAAACAATTGACTTATTGTCTTATTCCATATTGATTTATTGCGTTATTTCCTGTGTGGTTTTAGGCTGTAATTTGATTATTTTATACAGATTTAGGAGATAATTGGTTGTCCTGTTATTCTATACAGATTTAGGAGATAATTCATTTATTGTTTTATCTCCTGGGTGGTTCTAGGCCATAATCTGATTATTTTATACAGATTCAGGAGATAACTGGTTGTGTTGTTATTCTATACTGATTTAAGGGATAATTCATTTATTGTGTTATGTACTGGGTGGTTCTAGGCTGTAATCTGACTATTTTATACAGATTTAGGACATAATTGATTGTGTTGTTATTCTATACAGATTTAGGAAATAATTTACCTATTGTCTTGTTCCAAATTGATTTACTGTGTTATTTCCTGTGTGTTTTTAGGCCGTAATTCGATTATTTTATACAGATTTAGGAGATGATCTACTGTATTATCTCATGGGTGGTTCTAGGCTATAATTTGATTATTTTACACAGATTTAGGAGATAATTGATTTATTGTGTTATTTCTTCTGTGGATTTCAGCCATAATTTGATTATTTTCTACAGATTGAGTAGATAATTGATTTATTGTATTATCTTACATGTGGTTTTAGGCCGTAATTTGATAATTTTATAAAAATTTACAAAAATGACTGTCCCACCACCCCAAATTCCCCCACATCCCCGAGCTGTGTCCCTGATTCCCAGCTCCCTGTCCCCTGCAGACCTGTTTGAGATAATTGCTGGTGATGTGCACGGAGCCATCCCTGCCCTTGTCCAGGCCCCGGGGCGGGTGCACGGAGCCCTCCCAGGACTCCTCCAGGCTCTTGAGGCAGCGCTCCAGGGTCCCCACGAAGCTCTCCCGTAAATAATCCACGGAGCTGATCAGTTTGTTGGCCACAGCCTGGTTCAGCCTGGAGATGATCAGCTCCTGGATCTGCTGGATGCAGCGTTTGATGTCCTTGGAGCTGACGGGCTCGCCGTTCTCGGGGATGATGATGTCTGCAAGGAGAGGAAGGGAAAATGGGTTTGGGGTCTGGGATTGGTGGGAGAACAGATCCTGAGCAGCTCAAACTGCTTCAAAGGTCGTTTGAAAATAAAGGTTCTTCCCCTGTGATGCCACAGCTGTGTTGGTATTATTTTATCCAAGATTTATTAGCATTTATCTAAAATGATTGTTATTTTATCCAAGGTTTTCGTGATCATTTTATCCAAGATTTATTAGCATTTATCCAAAATGATTGTTATTTTATCCAAGATTTTCGTGATTATTTTATCCAAGATTTATTAGCATTTATCTAAAATGATTGTTATTTTATCCAAGATTTTCATGATCATTTTATCCAAGATTTTCATGATCATTTTATCCAAGATTTATTAGCATTTATCTAAAATGATTGTTATTTTATCCAAGGTTTTCATGATCATTTTATCCAAGATTTATTAGCATTTATCCAAAATGATTGTTATTTTATCCAAGGTTTTCATGATCATTTTATCCAAAATTTATTAGCATTTATCTAAAATTATTGTTATTTTATCCAAGATTTTCATGATCATTTTATCCAAGATTTATTAGCATTTATCCAAAATGATTGTTATTTTATCCAAGATTTCCATGATCATTTTATCCAAGATTTCCATGATCATTTTATCCAAGATTTCCATGATCATCTTATCCAAAACGTTAATGATTATTTTATCCAAGATGATTATTAATTCATCCAAGACTATAATGATTATTTTATCCAAAACTTTAAAGATTATTTTATCCAAGATTATGATCATTTTATCTAAGATGATTATTATTTTATCCAAGACTATAATGATTATTTTATCCAAGGTTATCATGTTTATCCAAGATTATTATAATTTTATCCAAGACTATGATCATTTTATCCAAGATGATTATTATTTTATCCAAGTTATCATGATTATTTTATCCAAGGTTATGATGATTTTATCCAAGATTATGATAATTTTATCCAAGATGATTAATTAGTATTCTACCCAAGACTATGATAATTTTATCCAAGATTTTCACGATCATTTTATCCAAGGTTATCATGATCATTTTATCCAAGATCATTAATTATTATTTCATCCAAGACTATAATTATTTTATCCAACATTACTATCAATATTACTATCCAAGATTATTATCATTTTATCCGAGATGATCATCATCGTTTTATCCAAGATTATCATTATTATTTTATCCAGTATTATTCATTATTTTATCCACAATTATTACTATTTTACACAAGATCATCACCATTTTATCCACGATTATTTTATCCACGATCATCACTTTATCCACAATTATCACCATTTTATCCACGACTATTTTAGCCACGATTATTACTATTTTATCCATGATTATTACTATTTTATCAATGATAATTACGATTTTATCCATGATAATTACGATTTTATCCATGATAATTACGATTTTATCCATGATAATTACGATTTTATCCATGATTATCTTATTCACGATAATTACTATTTTATCCACAATTATCACAATTACCTTATTCACAATAACTATTTTAACCAGAATTATCACCATTTTATCCACCATTATTTTATCCACAATTATCACCATTTTACCCACGATTACCACCATTTTACCCACAATTATTTTAGCCATGATTATTACTATTTTATCCACCATTATCACCATTTTATCCATGATTATGACCATTTTAGCCACAATTATTTTATCCACAACTATTACTATTTTATCAACGATTATCACCACTTCACCCACCACCATCACCACTTCACCCGCAACCATTTCCTCCAACATCACCACTTCACCCAACACACCCTACAACAAAACCCACACCAATCCCCAACTCCCTCCCCCAAACACCCCAAAACACAGGGGCAGGACCCTCACCTCTGAACTCCATGCTGGCAGCATCCTCCAGCAGCTCCTCCTTCATATTCCCCAGCGTGTCCACGATCATCTCCTTCATCTCCTCCTGCTTGCGGTTGGCGATGCCCATGAGCGACTCGTAGAGCTCGTTCTCCTTCCTGCGCGTGTACTCCAGGCGCTTGGGGGTGATCTGCAGGTCCCGCTGCATGTCGAACGCCTGGTTGATGAAGATGTTGAGGCAGCGCCCGTGCACCTCGCTCAACCTCGTGGCCGCCTCCACCAGGTGATCCTGCAGCACCTGCCTGCAAAAGGAGCTCAGCAGCCGCAGCTTCTCCAGCTGCTCCACCAGCATGGAAGAGCCGGCAACGCCGCAGCCGCAAGGGCTGGAGGAGCTCAGGTAGCCCAGGTCCTGCAGCTGGAGGTGCAGTGGGGATTTGTCCTTGGAGGGGTTTTTGGGAGAGGTTGGCTGGCTGCCGGGCTCGGGGATTCGCAGGAAAAAGATGGGGAGGGAGAATTTTTCTTTGATTTCCCGAAGTTCTGTCTGGTCCCGTGGGGACAGCTGGGGCTCGCTGATGGCAAAGGTGACCACGGGCAGCACTTGGTTCACAAACTCGGCCAGGGTGGCCTCAGCTGACTGGAAGCCACGGCATGGAGCCACCACGATGTCCACTTCCTGAGGAAAATGAAAAAGGAGAAGGTTTGGAGAGGTTTTTCTGTGGAAAAATGCCCTGGAATTCATTCACTCAGCAAAAAAAATGGAAGTCTTCAAAGTTTCACCTGCAAGGCTGATCCCTAACTCCAAATTCCTTATTTTGGACCAAATGCTTTGGAATTTGAGGACAAATCTTAGGACAAGTGTCCCAGGAAAGAGCCAGCATGGGAATTTATTGAACAGGGCTGTGGCAGTGCCACCCCAACTTCCCTACAGGCAAGGGCAGGGGCAATTTGGGAATTGATTTATCAGGGCTGTAAATGTCACCTCCCACATGCCCGGGCTGTGGCAGTGCCACTCCAAGCTCCCTTAAAGACCAGGGCAGGGACAATTTGGGAATTAATTTATCAGGGCTGTAAATGTCATCTTCCACGTGCCAGGGACAGTGGCAGTTCCACCTCAAGCTCCCCACAGCCCAGGGACAGTGGCATTGCCACCTCAAGCTCCCCACAGACCAGGGACAGTGGCCATGCCACCCTAAACTCCCTATGAACCAGGGACAGTGGCATTGCCACCCCAAGCTCCCTAAAGACCAGGGACAGTGGCAGTGCCATCCCAAGCTCCCCACAGCCCAGGGACAGTGGCAGTGCCACCCCAAGCTCCCCACAGCCCAGGGACAGTGGCATTGCTACCTCAAGCTTCCCACATATCAGGGCCAGTGGCAGTGCCACCCCAAGCTCCTCACAGTCCAAGGACAATGGCAGTGCCACCCCAAGCTCCCCATAGATCAGGGACAGTGGCAGTGCCACCCCAAGCTCCCCACAGCCCAGGGACAGCAGCAGTACCACCCCAAGCTCCCTATGAACCAGGGACAGCGGCAGTGCCACCCCAAGCTCCCCACACCCCTCAGCATCACCAAGCACGGTGCCACCCTCACCTTGAGCAGCGCGTGGGGCAGCACCACCTCCAGCTCTGCCACCCTCTGCGCGGGGTCCTCGGCGTCCCCGGGCACCTGCAGGTCCTGCTCGGGGATGGTGTCCCAGTGCCCGCTGTGCGCTGCCAGCGCCTGCACCAGCTCGTACTGCCCGGGCAGCGCCAGGCTCAGCCGCGTCCGCGCCCCGTGCGTCAAACGGACCCGGCGGCGGCGACAGCGCTCCTCGGTGCCAGCCCTGGGGACAGGGAACTGGTCCTCGGTGCCACCCCCGGGGACAGGGAACTGGTCCTCGGTGCCACCCCTGGGGGCAGGGAACTGGTCCTTGGTGCCACCCCTGGGGGCAGGCAGCTGCTCCTTGGTGCCACCCCCGGGGACAGGAAACTGCTCTTCAGTGCCACCCCTGGGGACAGGAAACTGATCCTCGGTGCCAGTCCCAGAGATGGGCAGCTGCTCCTCGGTGCCAGGCAGCAGCTCCTCGGCGGCAGCCACAGGGATGGGCGGCAGCTCCTCAGTACCAGTTCCGGGGACAGGCAGCTGCTCTGTAGTGTCACCCTCAGGGATGGGCAGCAGCTCTTTGGTGGCAGCCCTGGGGACAGGCAGCTGCTCTTCAGTGCCAGGCAGCAGCTCCTTGGTGGCAGCTGCAGGGACAGGCAGCAGGTCCGTGGTGTCACCCTCAGAGATGGGCAGCAGCTCTTTGGTGCCAGTCCCAGGGACGGGCAGCAGCTCTATAGTGTCACCCCCAGGGATGGGCAGCAGCTCCTCAGTGCCAGTTCTGGGTTCAGGCTGCAGCTCCTCGGTGCCAGCCCTGGGGACAGGCTGCAGCTCCTGGGTGGCAGCCCTGGGCACGGGCAGCAGCTCCTGGCCCAGCAGGGTGTTCAGCAGGCGGCACTTGGCGTGGCAGCTCTGGCCCAGGATCAGCAGGCACGGCCGCCAGCTCACCGAGCGCTGCAGCTGCTCCTCCTCGTGCGGTGGGAACGAGACGGGGCCGTGCCCTGCAACGGGGACAGCGGGTCAGGGGTTTATCCCTCGGGGGAAAATGGGATAGTGCAGCCCCACGGCCTGGCAGAATGGCCAGGGCAGTGGGAATTGGCTTCTGGATAGGGAATTCCTGCTGTGCCAATGCATGGGGCCACGGCAGGGTGATGGGCATGAAGCCAGGAGAATTCATTAGTGGTACAGAATCCCAGAAGCACAGGATGCCAGGATCAATCACAAAATGCCAGGATCAATCACGGAATGCCAGGATTGCAGAATCACAGGATCAAACACAGAATTCCAGAATCCCAGACCCAGATTCAATCCCAGAATCACAGGATCAATCACAGAACCCCAAACCCACAGAATACCAGGATCAATCAACAGTCAGTATGCAGTGGGAGGGGAAACCCCCACTGTACCCAGCGCTGCTTTGTTCACATTTTACCATTCTGTATTAATTAATAAATTGATTGCTGCTTGAGATATTGGCCGAGTCAAGCTCTTTATTTATAATACTTCCCAAGTTTTTGGGGCCACTTCCCAAGCTTTCAAGGCTCAGCTGTACAGAACGTTCCTGTTCCATGTCAGGAATAAATTCCAACCACGGCTCAGTGACAGCTCCAGCCACATTCAAAACCAGCCAGCACATCCCAAAGGTGTCACTGCACCAAAATCCAGGATTAGGGACATGAAAAAGCAGGAAATCCTTCCAGGGGAAATGAAAAACAGCAAAATTCCTTCAGCGAGGCTGCTGCAGGAGGAGCAGCAATTCCCAGAGCCAAACCAAATCCTCCAGGAAGGGGCAGAATTCCAGCGGTCAGGGAAGGGATGAGCCCTGGGGAAGGCACTTTGCTGGCAGCTGGAAGGTTCTGGAAGAGCCTCAAACCCTACAAACTTCCCTCAGAGCCCACAAATGTCCCTCAGACCTTACAAACGTCCCTCAGAGCCCACAAACATTCCTTAGACCCGAAAAACATCCCTCACACCCTACAGACTTCCCTCAGAGCCCACAAATATCCCTCAGAGCCCACAAACTTCCCTCAGATCCCACAAACTTCCCTCAGACCCCAAAAATGTCCCTCAGACCCAAAAATCTTCCCTCAGACCCTACAAATTTCCCTCAGATCCCACAGACTTCCCTCAGACCTTACAAACACCCCTCAGACACTACAAACTTCCCTCAGAGACCAAAATCTTCCCTCAGACCCAAAAATCTTCCCTGAGAGCCCACAAATGTCCCTCAGAGCCCACACACGTTCCTCAGGCCCTACAAACTTCCCTCAGACCCAAAAATCTTCCCTCAGAGCCCACAAATTTCCCTCAGATCCCACAAACTTCCCTCAGGGCCCATAAATTTCCCTCAGACCCCAGAAATCTCCCCTCAGACCCCACAAACGTCCCTCCCTTGCTGCTCTGACAATAAATAAAGACCTTCCCCGAGCTGGCACAGCACACCAGGGGTTGGTTTGGGGAGGAGAAAAGGAAATTTCTCAACATCTGCGCCTCCTGCAGAGCTCGCTGCCATCACCCTCCTTACTCATCTTCCCTCTGCAGCATCACGGCTGAAGAATTCCAAGGTCAGTGGGATGGAACAACTCCCTGCCCTCACCTGTGCTAATTTCAGCCTCAGGGATGAGTTTAGCACCAGTTTTCTTTTTTAAAAACTCCTAAATCCAGCTTTGGAAAGAGCTAAATGCGGTGTTAGCCTCGTGCACAGCAGCAGAATGACTCAGACAACCCACAAAAACACAAACAAATCCTTGATCTGCGCTTCAGGAATATAAAAATTCCAGGGCACACGGCCCAGGAATAAAATTAAATAGGAAATTGAGTTGCCAATCCTTTAAAATGCCAAATTTGAGAGCTACAAACCAGCAGGATTGCTCTGATCCTGGAAGGAATAGGAGGGATTTTACAGGCGAGGTGTTGTTAAAATTCTTTTTTTCATGAGTCATGTTCTGGCAGCCCAAATTGTCAGGAAAACAAGATCCTCCCCCTGCACCAGGATCCTCCTCACACACCAAACCCGCTCAAAGAGATCCCAAAACACATCCTGCTCCTCACTCTGACAGCTTCATCACTCCACTTTAATTAAAATCAGCCAAATTTGGAGCACTTTGTGCAGTCTTAGACTGGTTTAAAGCTTCTTTAATACCCTGTCCCCAAGGTTTGCTTTCCCCTCAAAGCTTCCAGCTGGAAATAGGATTTTGGAGGAGTTTTTCCATCCTAAAATTAAGGAAAAATTTCTCTTTGTGGCTCAGCACCGCACCTCTGCCCCACAGAATCCAAATTCTGAGCCCCAAACCCTGAGTTTGGGAATGGTTTCAGGGAGGAATCTCTCCCTGAAATGTGATTTTTGGAATTGTTTTCCAAACGAGCTTTTCAAGAGCCACATCAAGTGACCGAAGGTAAAACTAAGGAAAAATTCTCTTTGTGGCTCAGCACTGCACCTCTGCCCCACAGAATCCAAATTCTGAGCCCCAAACTCTGAGTTTGGGAATGGTTTCAGGGAGGAATCTCTCCCTGAAATGTGATTTTTGGAATTGTTTTCCAAACAAGCCTTTCAAGAGCCACATCAAGTGACCAAAGGGCTGGAAGCTGACCAGGAGCTCACAAAAGATAAGGATCTGGAAAAAAAAAAAATCCCACAAATTGCACATTTGAGCCTTCATCTGCAGGATGAAGGATGGCTTTGATCTGGGGACATTCCTTGGAGCTTCTCCTGGGATTCAGGCTCTGGAGGATGAAAAAAGCAATTCAGGGAGGGCTGCACAGGCAGAGCCTCTTCTCTGCTGAGGTTTTTGAAGGGAAAAAGAGGCAGCAGAGCTCCCTCCCCTCGTTCCAAGCAGAATTTGTGGATCCTTAAGTCCAGCAAAAAATATCCCTGAAAAATCACAGAGATGCAGCAGCTTAACTGGAATTATGGAAGGATTGTTTATGTGGATGGAGAAGGAGAATCCTGGGATGGTTTAAAGCTCATCCTGTTCCTCTGGCATTCAGGGACACCTTCCCTGCACCCCAGGGTGCTCCAGCCTGGCTTGGGACATTCCCAGGGATGGGGCAGCCACAAATTCTCTGGGAATTCCATCCCAGGGCCTCCTCACCCTCACAGAGAGAAATTTCTTCCTATATCCCATCTAAACCTTCCCTCCTTCAGCTCGAGGTCATTCCCCTTATCCATGTGAAAATTCCCTTTCCAGCCTTCTCAGAGCTCTTTTGGCTACTGGGAAACTGCTCCAAAGTCCTCCCAAATCCATCTTTTCTCCAAGATTTGTGGTTAAAACACCTTCCCTGTGATTCCACAGCCCTGCGGGCAGCACAGACACGGATCCAGGGTGGGAGGGACCCAACAAAAAGTGGGATCAGAACTTCTCCTAAGGTCCTGCCACATCCATCTTTTCTCCAGTATCCAGGGTTGAAACACCTTTCCCAAGGCCATCCAAAATCCATGATTTTCTCCAGGATTTGTGGTTGAAACACTTTCCCATGTTTCCACACCCCGTGGTCAGCACAGACATGGATCCAGGGTGGGAGAGACTCAACAAAAATGGGATTAGAACTTCCCAAAGGGATGCAGACACATTCCTGTGCCCACAGGAGCAGTGCCAGGGGTTGGAGCAGGAACTCCATCCTAGATCCATGGTTAAAACACCTCTCCCAAGGTCCTCCTAAATCCATCTTTTCTCCAGGATTTGTGGTTGAAACACTTTCCCATGTTTCCACATTCCATGATCAGCACAGACACGGATCCAGGGTGGGAGGGACCCAACAAAAATGGGATCAGAACTTCCCAAAGGGATGCAGTGATATCCCTGTGCCCACAGGAGCAGTGCCAGGGGCTGCAGCAGGAGCTCCACAGTTAAAACCCCTTCCCTGTGATTCCATACCCTGTGATCAGCACAGACACGGATCCAGGGTGGGTGGGACACAACAAAATTGGGATCAGAACTTCCCAAAGGGATGCAGCGACATTCCTGTGCCCACAGAGGCAGTACCAGGGTTGGAGCAGGAGCTCCATCCTGGATCCATGGTTTCTCTGGTTAAAATACCTTCCCTGTGATTCCACACACCGTGATCACAATGGACACAGATTCAGGGTGGAAGGAACTCAACAAAAAAGTGGGATCAGAACTTCCCAAAGGGATGCAGCGATATCCCTGTACCCACAGGAGCAGTGCCAGGGGCTGCAGCAGGAGCTCCATCCTACATTCATGGTTAAAACACCTTTCCCAAATCCATCTTTTCTCCAGGATCCATGGTTAAAACACCTTCCCTGTGATTCCATACCCTGTGATCAGCACAGACACCAGGGTGGGTGGGACCCAACAAAAAATGGGATCAGAACTTTTCCTAAGGTCCAAAAGATCTGATCCACATCCATCTTTTCTCCAGGACCTGTGGTTAAAACACCTTTCCCAAATCCATCTTTTCTCCAGGATTTGTGGTTAAAACACCTTCCCCATGTTTCCACACCCCGTGATCAGCACAGACATGGATCCAGGGTGGGTGGGACCCAACAAAAATTGGGATCAGAACTTCCCAAGGGGATGCAGCGACATTCCTGTGCCCACAGGAGCAGTACCAGGGTCAGAGCAGGAGCTCCATGACAGATCCATGGTTATAAAACCCTTCCTGTGATTCCACACCCTGTGATCAGCATGGACATGGCTCTAGAGTGAGAAGGACTCAACAAAATTGGGATCAGAACTTCCCAAAGGGATGCAGCGACATTCCTGTGCCCAAGAAGCAGTACCAGGGTTGAAGCAGCAGCTCCATCCTACATTCATGGTTAAAACACCTTTCCCAAATCCATCTTTTTTCCAGGATTTGTGGTTAAAACACCTTCTCTGTGATTCCACAGCCCGTGATCAGGATGGACACGGATCCAGGGTGGGTGGGACGCAATAAAAAGTGGGATCAGAACTTCCCAAAGGGATGCAGCGACATTCCTGTGCCCAAGGAGCAGTGCCAGGGTCTGGAACAGGACAGCAGGAGCCCCACACCAGCTCCGTGCCGGGCTGGGCCATGTGATGACCACTTCAAACCGGGGCTGCGGGGGAGCCCCGGGGCGCACGCATCCCATGAATTCCCGGGATGAAAGGAGGCCTGTCCACGGAACAAGGGCGCCTCTCACCAGGATTCCTCCCCAAATCCACTCAAAGCTCGGCACAACAACCTCAGCTGGGATTTATGGGATCTACACAAAGTTCTGAGCTTTGACTCATCCCTTTTCCTGCACTTTGATGGCCTCACTTGCTTTATTCCATTTTCCAGACCCTGTTTTTGTTGGTTTTGAGGGGATTTCCAAGGATTCCAGCCATTCCTGAGCTGCTGGCCGTGACTTCCAGCAGGTTTTGAGCACCACGAGATTTAATCTCAACAGATTTGGATCAACTGAGGTGTCCAAAACCAGCTTGGAGCAACCTGGAATGGGTGAGACTGGATGGGGTTTAAGGTCCTTTCCAACCCAAACCAGGCTGGAATTGTAAATAAACTCACTTTTACTTCCACATCAGCACAGAGGTGTTGATTCCAGGAGACAAAAAAATCCAATTAATTCCAATTTCAGCTGCTCCGGGGTTAATTCCAGGAGAAAAAAAAATCCAGTTAATTCTGATTTCAGCAGCTCCAAAGGCTGCAGAGCCAAATTCCATCCTCTGAAGCTGCTTGGGAAATCCTCCTTTCATCAGCCTGAGGAGTTATTCCACAAATCCCACCTCAATCACCTCTGCACTGCTCTTAAATCCAACTTTTTACCCCCAAAAGGAGCCCTGATTTTTAGGGGAGCACGATGATATCAGCAGAGCTCACATTTGAACAGGATAAACCCCTCAGTCAGCACAAAAACACCTCCAAACCCTCTGGATAAATCCCTAAAAAATACATTTATTTCTGGAAGCTGAGCCCCAGCACTAAGGGAACTCACTCAGCATTAAGGGAACTTCCAATTGCTGCCCAAAACTCGGGGGATTTTCTAAAAAATTACTAAAATAAGGCAAAAGAAATCTCCAATCCCTCAGGTTTCCAGGTCAGATTGTTCAAATTATAACAGGCACAGCACAAAGAAAACAACCCCAAGGAGCAGAAAACAAATTGATTAATTTTTTAAATATCTTTACCTATTTTATGCTGTGCTAACAAAACTCAGAACCCAAAAGCCTCAGGATTGGGGGGAAAAACATTCCCAAAAGGCAATTCCTGAAGGAATTCCTGGACCACCATCCCAGGATTCTATTTTTACATCCATAGGAATATTTGGATAATAATTCCAGTTAATCTGCTGCACCTCAGTGATTTTTTGGGCTTTTTTTTTTTTGGCTGGAATCCAAGAATCCACAAATTCCCAGCCTGCCTGGAAGGAGGAGAGGGAGCTCTGGTGAAGAGCCAGGATTTTGTTGGCTCCCTGAGAGAGGCAGACAGAGCAAACACAACTTTCCCTTCCCTCACAAACAGCGGCTGCCCCTGGATCCAGCTCAGTTCTGCTACCAGGAGTAACCCCGGAGTAACCTCAGAGTAACAGCCTGGGTGTTGTGTCACGCTCCAGGCAGGGAAAGTGGGAAATAAAAGGATTTTTCTGCTCCTTGAATCACCACAGCTGAGGGGTTCAGGGGCTCCTACTCAGCAGATACTCAGCAGATACTCAGGCCTGGTTGTGTCTGGAAGCTGATCCAAAGGGAATTTCCCTCCCTGTGCTGCCACAATCCATCCTGCAGGTGCTTCAAAAGCAAACCCTTCACACCTGCCTGGTTTCCAACACATCCACGTTTATTTTCCAGGTTTATTTTCCCACTCCAGTCCCTGGGAATTGTGTCCTGTCCACCCCACTCCAGTGCCCAGTTCCCTCTGTGCTGCACCAAACTGACCCTGCACAAGTCCTTGGACAAAATTCCTCCACTTTGGTGCCACCTGAAGGGAAGATTTTTGGGGAAAAGTCAAGGAAAACTGCACTCCTTAAACCTCCTGACCCTAAAAACCTAAAAAGGACAAAATCCACCATCCTACTTTGATCCCAGCCTGGCTTTGGGGAATTCCAGGGATGGAATAGCCAGGGATTTTCTGGGAATTCCATCCCAGGGCCTCCCCACCCTCACAGAGAGGAATTTCTTCCTATATCCCATCTAAACCTTCCCTCCCTCAGCTCGAGGCCATTCCCCTTATCCATGTGAAAATTCCCTTTCCAGCCTTCTCAGAGCTCCTTTGGCTACTGGGAAACTGCTCCAAAGTCCTCCCAAATCCATCTTTTCTCCAGGATTTGTGGTTGAAACACCTTCCCTGTGATTCCACACTCCGTAATCAGCACACATTCCATCCCAGCCCCTCCCCACCCTCCCAGGGAAGGATTTATTCCCAAAATCCCAGCCAAACCAGCACATGGAATCCTGGAATGGTTTGGCTTGGAAGGGATCATCCAATCCCATGGGCAGGGACACCTCCCACTATCCCAGGCTGCCATTTTATCCATTTTTTTATCCATTTTAATAATTTTTATCCATTTTATTTGCTATCCAACCTGGTCTGGGACACTCCCAGGGATGGAGCAGCCACAGCTCTCCTGGGAATTCCATCCCAGCCCCTCCCCACCCTCACAGGGAAGGATTTAATCCCAAAATCCCATCCATCCCTGCCCTCTGGCAGAGGGAAGCCATTCCCTGTATGCTGGCACTCCATCCCTTGGAAATATTCCATCTTTTCTCATCAGCTCCTTCAGGTCACCCCAAATCCTTCTCTTCTCCAGGCAGAACACTCCCAAATTCCAAACATCACAGGGTCACCTGTCCTGACTCTGCCTCATCCCAAAATCTCATTCCTCACTCTGGTGAGAGGGGCAGCAGCCACTTCCCAAAATCCCAATGTGTTTCCAAAACCTTTCCAGCCACAACTCCACGGTACCACAAGGGGAAAATGAACCCCAAATCAGCCCAAAACCAAAATTTTTTTATACACAGACAGAAAAATCCAAGAATTTGAAGGTGAAATCAGGACTTGGAAGTGCAAGAGAAGCAGGGACAAAAATCCTGGACAAGGATCCTGGACAAGTGGCCAGGAGAGATGACTCAGGAGCCATTTGGGGATGAATGAAGAAGATCTTTATGGACGTTTCACGTCACCCCGAACTCCTCTCACAAGACAGTCTTATGGAAACACCGAGCCCCGCACGTGGCAGGAGAGGTGCCACCCGCAGCTCTGTTTGTCAACAGCAGCAGATGACCAGAGAGCCCCTGAATGAGGCCGCTATTCCCACAGAACTCCGGGATAAACAGGGAATATCCCTCATCCCACCCTCTCCAGGTGCTGCCTCGTTTGAATCCCACTCCCTGCAGGGCTGGAGCTGCAGGTGGGGGTTAGAGAGAGGGTCCCCATCATAAAATCATGGAAGGGATGCACAGGGATCATGGATGCAGCTCCCGGCCCTGCACAGACACCCCAACAATCCCAGCCTGAGCATCCCTGGGAGCTTTGTCCAAACTCTCCCGGAGCTCTACGGCTGTGCCCATCTCCTGGTGAGCCTGCTCAGTGCCCCACCACCCTCAGGGAGAAAAATAATTTCCTCGCATCCATCCTAAATCCCCGCCCTAAATCATCCCCTGCCCTCCTCCCTTCACCCCACAACGCCTCTCACACCCTCCAGGCACCCCCAGCCCTGTAACCCCCATTACAGCGCCCCTAAATCGGACACTCCACACTCACAAGCCCCCCAGAGACCCCTCACCGCCAGAGATTTCCCCTTTACCCTCACAGACCCCTCACCCTCACACCGCCCGGCCCAGCGAGGCCTCCCCGGCCCCGCCCGCCCCCGCCCCTCTCTCACCGCCGTCCCCGGGACCCCCATCCCCGGCAGAGATGGGGCCGTCACCGGCAGGCGCCGAGGCGAAGGGATGTCCCTGGGAGAACTTGACGTCGCGGAAGAACCTCTTGGTCTCTCTCAGGTTGTGCTGCAGGCGCGCCAGGTGCCGGTTGTAGTGGCCGAAAGAGCGGCAGAGCTCCCGCACGGCCCCGCCGGGACCCCGCCATGACGGGGCCCCCTCGCCCTCCATGTCCTCCGGGTCCGCCCCGCTATCCCCTCCCCACCGCGGGCAGCACTCGGGCCCGGCCAGGCTGCCGCCGTTCCTCGGGGGAACCTCCCCGAGGATTTCTTCGCCTCCCGACCCCCCCCACCCCCCGCCCCTCCCGCTTCCCCCGACCCCCGCGGCCGCCGCCTTCTCCCGAGGGGAAGCGCCTCCACCGGCCGCGCTGCGTGTGCGCGGAACGTTTGTCGGCGCGCCGCAGGGCAAAGGGGGAGGAGGCCGGGCGCACCCTGCGCGCAAGGCACGCTGGGAGATGTAGTTCATTTGTGTCTAAATGGAGATCATTATCCCGGCCCGCGAGGGACGCCGGGAGTTGCAGTCTGTTGTGTCGCAAAGCCTCACGGGAATTGTAGTTTCTCGAAGCGCTGCCGCCGACCTCTCTCCGCGGCCTCTGCGCAGCCCCGCGAGGGACGAGAAAAAACACTTCAAAAAAAGAGAACGACCATAAAATTACGTATTTGAAAAGGGGAAGTAAAAGGGGAAGGCGGAACGTCGCCCGCTGCTCCCCCATCCCGCGCTGCGCGGAGCGGCTCGGCAGGAGGCGGCGCGCCCGTCTCCAGCTCCGCTCCGCCTCCGCGAATCACCAGCGGCGGCCCCGCCCTCCGCGCGTTCTCATTGGTTAATTCCACCGGCCAGCACCGCCCTCCGAGCACCCTTCGCCAATCACCGCGCGAAGCTCCTCCTCCCTCGCTTCGTCATTGGTCGGCGGCGCTGTCCGTCAGGCGCGGCGGCGGCGGCGATGCCGGTGCCGGCGGCGGGCGCGGAGCCGCCGCGGCGCGGAGCCGCCGCCCGGCCCGGGCTCGGCGGGGCGGGCGGGCCGGGGCCGCGCAGCCCGCGGGCCCCGCAGCGGCCGCCGGGGCGCCGCCCGCCGCCGCCGCCGCGGCCGTAGGCGCCCCCCGCGCGCCGCGGGCACGGCGCTCCCGGGATGAAGCGGTGCCGCTCGGACGAGCTGCAGCAGCCCGAGGAGGATCCCGGCGCCGCGGGGGAATCGCCCGGTCACGGCGTGATGGAGGGCAAGGCCGGCGAGGCGGCGGCGGCCCCCGAGGCGGGCGCTGTCCCGCCACCGGCGCGCTCCAAGCCCCCCGATCTGAAGGTGAGCGGCGGGAGCATCCCGGTGGGACACGGGGGACCGGAAAATCCCATAGGATCGGCGAGGGGGGGTTCCCGGTGGTGAGCGGTGTGGGGAGATCCCGATGGGGTCACCGGAGCGATGGAGCTCGGGGGTGCCACCAACCCCATCCCCTCGGTCCTACAGGTGTGACCTTGGAGAATGCGGGATGGCTCCTGGATAGGGGCGCTCCGGGATTGGGATAATCCTGGGAATTGGGTGCTCCGGGATGAGGGTACCCCTGGGAATTGCGTGCTCCTGCATCGAGATGCTCCTGGGATGGGGACGGTCCTGTGAACAGAGATCCTGCTGGCATTGGGATGCTCCTGGGATTAGGATGCTCCTGAGATGAGGACGGTCCTTCATCCCGGATCCTGCTGGATGAGGATGCTCCAGGGATGGAGGCACTGCTGGGATGGGGATGTGGCTGGAATAGGATCCTCCAGGGATGAGGATGCTCCTGGGGTCGGGATGGGGATGGACCTCGAATGGGATGGGGCTGGTCCTGTGGGGAGAACACTCCTGGGATAGGGATTCTCCTGGGATGAAGAAATCAATCCCAGGTTGGGAACAGAGCGTTGGGGGCTGCAGAGGGGCTGCGCAGATCACGGGAAATCCCTGCCGGGAGTCGGGATGAGGGGAATGCTCCGGGAGGATCCGAGAGGATCCGGGGCTGCGGCACCGGGGAGTGACGGTGTGGAAATGGCCCCGAGGCTGCTCCTGCCGGGCCTCGGGGCCGCTGGATGAGGAAAACAAACCCCGCGGCACTGCAGCGCTGCGGGAGGGACGGAGCCCATCGCGGAGGGGGGAAAATCCGCCCTGAAATCGGGCACAGAATTCCCCTTGGCTTCGGGAAAGAAGCAGCTCCGACCCCCCCCGAGCTGTTGAATTCCCAGCGTGGAACTTCGGGGTGTGCAGGCGTGGGAATGCCGTGGGCAGAGCGGGATGGGCTCGGAGGCACCCCGCGCTGGGACGCTGGGGATGCTCCCACTCCTCGCTTTCAAAAAACCCTGCGAAAAGCGCAGATTGTCCCTGCTCGGTGGGATCCAGGATGGAGC
This sequence comes from Acrocephalus scirpaceus scirpaceus, assembly GCA_910950805.1. Classification (NCBI taxonomy): domain Eukaryota; kingdom Metazoa; phylum Chordata; class Aves; order Passeriformes; family Sylviidae; genus Acrocephalus; species Acrocephalus scirpaceus. The sequence goes on from OU383797.1 coordinate 4,769,489, forward strand.
CTCTCAGTGCTTCAGCCCAGGTGGCCCTGAAGGTGTCACCGGTGCGGTCAAGGTCACCGGGAAACCGATGGCACTGCCGTGCCTGCAGGCATCCCTTCCAAAAAGGCAGCCAGGAGATGAAATCCCTGCTCCCGGAGGAGAACTCGGCTGCTTGGAGCACGAGGAGCCCCGTGGCTGCTGCAGGTGGCACATGGGGCCTGCCCCTTGCTGGCCCAGCAGCTCCCGAGGCTGATTTGGGGGGGAACAGCTGCTGCCCCCCAAAAACAGCTGGAGAGGCCAGGGCCAGGCACATCCATGGCTGGGAGGGTGGCACAGGTTTTCCCAGAGCAGCTGTTCTGGGATCTCTGTTTTCCCCAGATCTCTGTATTCCCTGGGTCTCTGTTTTCCCTGGGTCTCTGTTTTCCCTGGATTTGTTTTCCCCAGATCTCTGTTTTCCCTGGATTTGTTTTCCCTGGGTCTCTGTTTTCCCTGGGTCTCTGTTTTCCCTGCATCTCTGTTTTCCCTGATCCTTGGAAGTGTCCAAGGCCAGGCTGGACATTGAGGCTTGGACACCCTGGGATAATGGGAGGGGTGTCCTGCCCACCCAAATGGGGGTGGAACCAGATGAGTTTTAAGTTCCCTTCCCAGCCAAACCATTCCATGATTTCCTGATTCTGTAATTCCATGATTTGGGAGGATGTGCAGCTCAGGGCCACACTTGGCTTGGTGGCTCGGGACATCCAGGCTTGGCTAAGGTGTTGTTTCCCACCCCTGTCCTTTCTCCATCCCAAGAGGCTTGGAAAGGTTGGGAATGTCAGGCTAAAGGAGCTGCAGCATCCCACAGCTGCTCCCAGCACCCCAAACATTCCAGGGCTGGCACATCCCGCCCGGAGCCGGAGCTCCACCGGCTCCACAGCCTCCTCCAGCAGCAGCATCCAAAGCCAAATAAATCCCATTGATTTTATCGAGCTGCCCTCCCGCAGGTTTGCTGCCAGGGCTCACCTTTAATGCTCAGCAATTAATTAAAATAAACCCTCAAACTGGGCAGAACTGGGGCTGGCTGCTGCCCGCAGCTGCCACGGCACGCCGGGCACTGTGCCACAGCCACCACGAGTGGCTTCCTTAATAAATCCCAGTTTTCCTGCCCCAAAACCGCTCTGGAGCTGCTGGTGGGGTGGGTTCAAGCTGGTCCTGCTCTCCCTGCTCCAAATCCAAATTCCTGTTCCCGTGGATGGGGAAGGATCAGAGATTCCTGTCCCTTGGATGGGGAAGGATCAAGAGATTCCTGTCCCTGTTCGTGGGGAAGGATCAGAGATTCCTGTCCCTGCTCATGGGGAAGGATCAGAGATTCCTGTCCTTGTTAATAGGGAAGGATCAGAGATTCCTGTCCCTGTGTATGGAAAAGTATCAGAAATTCCTGCCCCTGTGGATGGGGAAGGATCAGAGATTCCTGTCCCTGTTCATGAGGAAAGATCAGAAATTGCTGAACCCATGGATGGGGGAGGATCACAGATTGCTGTCCCTGTTCATGGGGAGGGATCAGAGATTGCTGTCCCTGTTCATGGGGAAGGATCAGAGATTCCTGTTCCTGATAATAGCAAAGGATCAGAGTTTCCTGTCCCTGTTCATGGGGAAGGATCAGAGATTCCTGTTCCTGATAATAGCAAAGGATCAGAGTTTCCTGTCCCTGTTCATGGGGAAGGATCAGAGATTCCTGTCCCTGTTCATGGAGAAGGATCAGAGTAAACTCTTTGCTGCCAGCTGGAGATGGATTTGAGGTGGCACGCTGGAAACCACAGCCTGCCTGGTGTCACCTCCATCCCCGAACTCAGCAGATCCATGGCAGCTCTCCCTTCTCCAGCCCTGGCTCCGGCTCCTCTGCTGACAGCCAGGGCTCAGTTAGGGAAAAAAGAGAGGAAAAGAGAAGTTCTGGCAAGGAGCAAAGCTGGTGTGTGACAGCTCTGCTCAGGAATCCGTTGGTGGCAGGGATTCCTGCAGGAGGGATGGGACCCATCCAAACTCCTGCATGCAAAACTGCCACTTTTCCTGAGCCAAGGGTTTTCCCCGGATCTCCCTTTTCCCTGGATCTTCGTTTTCCCCTGATCTCCGTTTTCCCCAGATCTCCGTTTTCCCTGGGTCTCTGTTTCCCGGGATCTCTGTTTTCCCTGGATTTGTTTTCCCAGGATCTCTGTTTTCTCTGGGTCTCTGTTTTCCCAGGATCTCCGTTTTCCCTGGGTCTCTGTTTTCCCAGGATCTCCGTTTTCCCTGGGTCTCTGTTTTCCCAGATCTCTGTTTTCCCTGGGTCTCCGTTTTCCCTGGATCTGTTTTTCCTGGATCTCTATTTTCCCCTGGATCTGTTTTCCCCAGCAGTCTGATCCAGGGTTGAAGGCTGAATCCTGACCCTATTCCCATCTCCAGCTTCACAGTTTTGGTCTCCACGGCTCCCGAACCCAAAAGCCCAGCAGGAATCCAGAGGCGTCGGCCTCAGCTCTGCCCTATTCCCAGCCCTACATCCATGGAAAAAAAGCTTTTCCAGGGCTTTGTGCAGCTGGGGAGCCTCTGCTGAGGAGGGGGAGATGAAGGACCAGGGGAGGTCCCCCACAGGAGCAGCGGGGTTGGGACAGGAGTGGCTGCAGGGGGGACAGGGTGGAGCATTCACATCCCAATTCCTCGCTTTTTTTTTTTGTATTTCTATATTATTTTATATTTTTTCTATATAATAAACATTTTAGATGTTATTATATATTTTATATTAATTTTATAGTTATATATTGTTTATATATTCTATATTTTTGATACTATTTTAATATATTGTTGTCTATATTATTTTTATATTATTTTGATATATTATTTTATGTTATTTTACATTATATATTTTATATTATTTTTATACTTACATATTAAGTATATCACAATATATTATATATTATACATTATATATTATATATTGTATATTATATAAAAATATATTATTATATATTATATACTGTGTTTATTATATATATTTTATTTTAAGAATATCATTAATATACTTAATATATAAGTATAAAAATTTTTTTGTGTTTTATATCTTTTTATTTTGGTTTCTTTTCCTGGAGATCCCCTGCTAGGAAGGGCCGGATGTGGGGTTGGGATTCTCCATCCCACTCACAGCAGTGCAAACTTTTCCTTTAGGAATCTCCCTGTCCCAAACCCTCAGGCCCGTTCCCATTTAATCCCTGGCACCTTTTGGGGTGGGAAGGTGAGCTGGCTTCCCTGGGCTGGAGCAGCCACATCCAGCATTCCCCAGGGAATGGCCCTTCCCAATCCCCAGGGACACAGAGCACCATTCCAGGCTGGATATTCCCTGGAGTTTGTGCCAGGCACAGCAGAGCAGTGAGATCTGAGGACGGGATCCGAGGATGGAATTCTCAGCCTTCCCCAGATCCAGGGATGGGATGCTCAGCCTTCCCTGGATCCAAGAATGGGATTTTTTGCCTTCCCGAGATCCAAGGATGGAATTCTCAGCCTTCCCAGGATCCAAGGACAGGATTCTTGGCCTTCCCCAGATCCAGGGATGGGATGCTTGGCCTTCCCTGGATCTGAGGATGGAATTCTCAGCCCACACGATGCATCCCAGCAGGGACAGGCTCCTGGGAGTGGGGCCTCTGCCTCTGATCCCAGCCAGATCCTGTCCCTCGAGATCCCATCCCTGCTTCCCACCAAATTTCACATCTCTGTGGGGACCGCAGTGGCCTTTCCACTGCTGTCACCTCTGTGGGGATGCAATTCCCACACCTGGGCAGTGAATTCTGTTATTCCCAAGAAAATTCCAACTCCAGGGCAGTGAATTCCCTGCTATTCCCCACACCTGGGCAGTGCATCTCGTTATTCCCAGAGCATTCCCACATCTGGGCAGTGCATTCTGTTATTCCCAAGAAAATCCCTGGGCAGTGAATTCCCTGCTATTCCCCACTCCTGGGCAGTGAATTCCCTGCTATTCCCCACACCTGGGCAGTGAATTTCCTGCTATTCCCAGAGCATTCCCACTACTGGGCAGTGCATTCTGTTATTCCCCAAAAAATTCCCACTCCTGGGCAGTGAATTTCCTGCTATTCCCAGAGCATTCCCACTCCTGGACAGTGCACTCCCTGCTATTCCCACTCCTGGGCAGTGAATTCCCTAATATTCCCTGTTATTCCCACACTCGAGCAGTGCATCCCGTTATTCCCGGAGCATTCCCACAGCCGGCCAGTGCATCCCATCGTTCCCGGAGCATTCCCGGGGCCGCGCTGCCGCTCGGAGCCGCGCTGCCGCTCGCTCTCTCGGGTGCTGGCAGTGCCCTGCCCACCGTGAGTCACGTTTGTCACATGCCGCTGCTCTCACGCTGTCCCCGGAGGAGCAGCGGGTGTGGGGGAGTGCTGGATTTGCCATTTGGGAACATCCAGACGTTTTCCCTGGCGTTTGTGGCAGCGGGAGGAGCGGGAGCTTGGGATGCTGTGAGAGAAGGGGATGAGCTGAACTGGTTGTCACCCCTTGGGGACAATTCTGACCCTGTCCCCCCGGCCTGGCTGGAGGGTGCTGGGTGGTGGCAGGAGCCCCTTGGTCCTTCCAGAGGAGAATCAGCCGGAAAAGCAGCAGCAGGACTGGGAACCCCACACGGGATCTGCCGGGATCCTGCTGCTGGCTGGGGGCTGTGGCCTTCCCTGTACCCTAAAATATGGGAAGGGATGGGAAGGGATGAGACTTTCCCCTATGCCCTAAAATATGGGATGAGATGGGGTGGGATGAGATTTCCCCCTGTGCCCTGAAATATGGGATGGAGTGGGAAGGGATGAGACTTCCCCCTGGACCTTAAAATACGGGGTGCCCTAAAATATGCGATGGGATGGGGTGGGAAGGGATGAGACTTCCCTCTGTACCTTAAAATATGGAATGGGATGGGAAGGGATGAGGCTTCCCCCCCATGCCTTAAAATATGGGATGGAGTGGGATGGGATGAGACCTCCCTCTGTGCCCTAAAATATGGGATAGGATGGGGTGGGAAGGGTTAAGACATGCACCTGTGCCCTAAAATATGGGATAGGGTGGGGTGGGAAGGGAAGGGATGAGACTTCCCCCTGTGCCCTAAAATTTGGAATGGGATGGGGTGGGATGGGATGAGACCTCCCTCTGTGCCCTAAAATATGGAATGAGGTGGGAAGGGATAAAATATGCACCTGTGCCCTAAAATATGGGATGGGATGGGTTGGGGTGGGAAGGGATGAGACTTCCCTCTTTGCCCTAAAATTTGGAATGGGATGGGGTGGGAAGGGATGAGATTTCCCCCTGTACTTTAAAATATGGGATGCCCTAAAATATGGGATGGGATGGGTGGGAAAGGATGAGATTTCCTCCTGTACCTTAAAATATGGGATGGGATGGAGTGGGTTGGGATGAGACCTCCCTCTGTGCCCTAAAATATGGAATGGGGTGGGAAGGGATGAGGCATCCACCTGTGCCCTAAAACATGGGATGGGATGGGGTGGGAAGGGATGAGGCTTCCCCCTGTACCTTTAAATATGGGATGGGATGGGAAGGGATAAGACATGCACCTGTGCCCTAAAATTGGGATGGGATGGGATGGGATAAGACTTCCCCCTGTACTTTAAAATATGGAGTGCCCTAAAATATGGAGTGGGATGTGTGGGAAGGGATGAGACTCCCCGCCATGCCTTAAAATACAAGATGGGATGGGGTGGGGTTGGAAGGGAAGGGATGAGACTTCCCCCTGTGCCCTAAAGTTTGGAATGGGATGGGGTGGGAAGGGATGAGACTTCCCCCCGTGTTGGTGCAAGTGCTCCAAAGAGCTGCAGAGCCTTGGCTGGAGCCTCGGGGCGGGCTGGGGGATGAATCAATAATGAATGACCCCAACAACCGAGCAGGATTTCGCAGCTTGGGGCCGTGCTGGAAGGTCGTGGCAACCAGATCCGCTCCTTGTGTGTTTGTCTGAAAGCCGAGGAAGGGGTTTGGGTGTCGGGGAATGGTTCCAGGAGGAGCTGGGAGGTTTCAGCAGGAAAACCACCCTGGAGAGCCTGGCACGGCCGAGCTGCCCTGGGCAGGGGCAGCACAGGGGATTGCCAAAGAGTCCACAACAAAACCCTCATCCAAATCCTGGTTTTCCTGCAAGATATCCTGGTTTGGGCTAAAATGGGATTTTTTTCCAGCTCTTTTTGGGCAGTGAGATTTGGAGCAGGAGCTTTGAAGTCCATAAAAACAAGTCCCCAGCACCAAGCCTGGCTGTGCTGATGAAAAAGGCCAAAGAAATAAAGATATTTTTGGATTCACCTCAGCATTTTACAGCTGTCCACGCTGAGAAATTAATCTGTGTCCATTGCCTCGGTTAGTAAGCAATGGCTGTTCCAAAATAGCCTCTGCTCCGAGCCACGGGCGGTTCCGTGCCAGGAAAAATGCCTCTGCTTTGGAAGTGCAGGAATATCCTGGGAAAACATGAGAGAGCAGAGCTTTTGCAGCAGCAGAGGGCTCGGCTGTGGCTGCCACTCGCAGCTCTTTAAACCCTGAGCTGGAATTCAGTGGAGAAACAGAACTGGGATCTCTCCTTGCTTCCCTCGTTTTTCCCATGCGGATCCCGTGGCTGCCCAGCCCATGAAAGCCTCTTTCAGGAAAACTTGGAAAAGACCTGAGGGGAGTTTGTTTGAAGAGGTGAATTTCACTCGGTGGGAGCTGTTTGGACCAAAAAACCCTGAGGGCATCTGGCTCCCCAAATCTCCCCTGCTTTCCTGCCAGCTCCACTTTTAGTTTGTTTTCATCTCCCTCGGGGAAGGGAGTTGGTTGTTTCTTTTTCACTTGGACCTTGTGCAGCTCTGGCCATGCCCTCGATGGGAGGAATCTGGGGGTTTGGAGTTCTTACCTCTCGAATGCTGCCTCTGTTTCCATAGAGACTCTATAAATAGAATAAAATTTAAATCATTATTTCCTCAAGGAGCGGTTCAGCACCGGAGATTTATTATATATTTAACTTAAAAGGAGGGAGATTTGCATTGTGAATGGCTCAGGGAAGGGTGAGAGGCTTTGCCTGCAGAGTTTGGGGACTCAGGATCCCTTTGCTGATTTCCTGGCAGTATTTCAGGTGTGGTGAGAGTGGCGGATTTGGACCTTGTCTGGGATTTTTAGGGGAAGGAGGCGGTTTTGTAGGGCCATGAGATCCTCTTCTGTCTGTACCTCCTGGAGGTCATGTCTGGAACATCACAGCTGCTCCAAAATCCTGACTTTTTGCCTCTGGGACTCTGAGGAGCTCCTGGTTCCTGCTGGTTTGGGAACAGGAATAAATGTCACGGGAACAGCATCCCTGGGGACAGTCCCTGCTGCAGGATGGCAGGGGTGAGGTGACCTGGGGACAGTCCCTGCTGCAGGATGGCAGGGGTGAGGTGACCTGGGGACAGTCCCTGCTGCAGGACAGCAGGGGTGAGGTGACCTGGGGACAGTCCCTGCTGCAGGACAGTACAGGTGAGGTGACCCTGGGGACAGTCCCTGCTGCAGGACAGCAGGGGTGAGGTGACCTGGGGACAGTCCCTGCTGCAGGACAGCAGAGCTGGCCCTGGGGACAGTCCCTGCTGCAGGATAGTACAGGTGAGGTGACCTGGGGACAGTCCCTGCTGCAGGATGGCAGGGGTGAGGTGACCTGGGGACAGTCCCTGCTGCAGGACAGTACAGGTGAGGTGACCTGGGGACAGTCCCTGCTGCAGGACAGCAGAGGTGGCCCTGGGGACAGTCCCTGCTGCAGGACAGGTGGCCCTGGGTGTCAGCAGGGTCAGGACTGGTGTCCTCACAGGACAAAACCAGGCCAGAGTTGTGCTTTGTGATCTGCCAGGTCCTGCCAGAGGCTGCTCCAGCAGGGAGAGGATTTTTTCCTTATCCCAAATCCTTTCTTCTCTGCCTGGGAGCCGTGCTGGAGCAGGAGCTGGGATTTGGGATGTTCTGAGCCCTTTGGGAAAGGCTGGAAGTTGCTGCCCCCTGACCCACCTCACACAGGGAATTGTGGAAGGCACGAAAGCAAAATCTCCCGGGATGCAAATCTGGGAGTTGCAGTGGAACCCTGGATTTCCAGTGGCTGCCAGGCTGCCCTGGCCATAATCAGGAGCAGGATCTGTTCCACCATCCATATTCATGATTTCCCCATGGCCAGAGGCCACCCTGATTCCCTCCCGTGCATTTCCTGGGAATGTGGGATCTCCTGGGAAAGGGAGACCTGGGATTCCTCGGGACAGCAGCATGTCCCCGTCTCCTGCTGGAAACCAGTGGCTGCCCAGTTGGGACTGGGTTTGGTGGCCCAGGACCACCAGCTGTGGGTCATTCCCAGAAGCCAGGCCAGGTTGGTCCATGGCAAAAGCCACAGGGAAAAGTTCCCTGATCCATGGTGGAACTCATGTGGCTCTTGGTCCATGGCTGAGGCCACTAATACTGAGTATTTCCAATACTTCCATTAATATTTAGTGTTTCCAAGTACTAATACTTAGTATTTCCAATATTTCTCCTAATACTTAGCATTTCCAAATATGGCTATTTCCTATTTCAAATATTTCCACTAAAATTTAATATTTCCAAATATTAATATTTAGTATTTCCAATATTCCCACTAAATTTTCATATTTCCAAATACTAATATTTAGTATTTCCAATATTTCCTTTACTACTTAGTATTTCCAAGTACTAATACTTAGTATTTCCAATATTTCAATTAAAATTCCATATTTCAGGGCGGTTAACAGCACCCATTTGCTTCCTTTCTCCCACAGAAAATCCAGCAGCTCTCTGAGGGCTCCATGTTCGGCCACAGCCTCAAACACCTCTTCCACAGCCACCCAAATACTAAGATATAATATTTCCAATATTTCCACTAAAATTCCATATTTCAGGGTGATTTACAGCACCCATTTCCCTCATTTCTCCCACAGAAAATCCAGCAGCTCTCTGAGGGCTCCATGTTCGGCCACAGCCTCAAGCACCTCTTCCACAGCTGCCTAAATATGAATACTTAGTATTTCCACTAAAATTTCACCTTTCCAAATACTAAGACTTAGTATTTCCAATATTTCCACTAAAATTCCATATTTCAGGGTGATTTACAGCACCCATTTCCCTCCCTTCTCCCACAGAAAATCCAGCAGCTCTCTGAGGGCTCCATGTTCAACCACGGCCTCAAGCACCTCTTCCACAGCCACCCAAATAACTAATATTTAGTATTTCCACTAAAATTTCATATTTCCAAATTCTAAAATTTAGTATTTCCAATATTTGAACCAAAATTCCATATTTCAGGGTGATTAACAGCACTCATTTCCCTTCTTTCTCCCACAGAAAATCCAGCAGCTCTCTGAGGGCTCCATGTTCAGCCACGGCCTCAAGCACCTCTTCCACAGCCACCTAAATACTAATACTTAGTATTTTCACTAAAATTTCATCTCTCCATATTAAGCCTTAATATTTCCAATATTTCAACTAAAATTCCATATTTCAGGGTGATTTACAGCACCCATTTCCTTCATTTCTCCCACAGAAAATCCAGCAGCTCTCTGAGGGCTCCATGTTCAGCCACGGCCTCAAGCAGCTTTTTCACAGCCACCCAAATACTAATACTTAGTATTTCCAGTATTTACACTAAAATTCCATATTTCCAAGTACTAATACTTAGTATTTCCAATATTTCAACTAAAATTCCATATTTCAGGGTGATCTACAGCACTCATTTCTTTCCCTTCTCCCACAAAAAGTCCAGCAGCTCTCTGAGGGCTCCATGTTCGGCCACGGCCTCAAGCACCTCTTCCACAGCTGCCTAAATATGAATACTTAGTATTTCCACTAAAATTTCACCTTTCCAAATACTAAGACTTAGTATTTCCAATATTTCCACTAAAATTCCATATTTCAGGGTGATTTACAGCACCCATTTCCCTCATTTCTCCCACAGAAAATCCAGCAGCTCTCTGAGGGCTCCATGTTCGGCCATGGCCTCAAGCACCTCTTCCACAACCACCCAAATAACTAATATTTAGTATTTCCACTAAAATTTCATATTTCCAAATACTAAAATTTAGTATTTCCAATATTTGAACCAAAATTCCATATTTCAGGGTGATTAACAGCACTCATTTCTCTCCTTTCTCCCACAGAAAATCCAGCAGCTCTCTGAGGGCTCCATGTTCGGCCACGGCCTCAAGCACCTCTTCCACAGCCGCCGGCGCTCGCGGGAGCGGGAGCAGCAGAGCTCGCAGGACTCGGGGCCAGCCCCGGGGCCACCTCACGGCGCCTCAGACCACGAGTCCCCGGACGAGAAGGAGCGCTCGCCGGAGATGCACCGCGTGTCCTACGCCGTGTCCCTGCACGACCTCCCCGCCCGGCCCACCGCCTTCAACCGCGTGCTGCAGCAGATCCGCTCGCGCCCCTCCATCAAACGTGGCACCAGCCTGCACAGCGGCAGCCGCCGCGCCAAGAGCGGCTCGCTGGAGCCTCAGAAGGGCAGCAGCCCCCACTTGGGGCGTAAAGCCCCCCAGGACAGCGGCCTCACGGCCATCCTGCATCAGCACCAGGGCAGGCCCAGGTCGTCGTCCACCACGGACACGGCCATCCTGCTGGCCGAGAGCGGCGCGGTCTATCTGCTCGCCGAGGATGGTGAAGGGCTGGCGGATAAGGTAGGGATGGAGCTGCTGGAGGGGTGAGGGAGGGTGTGCTGGTTTAGGGCAAATTTGGGAGGAAAGCTCCTAAGGGGCGCTCCCTTCCCTCCCCCAAGCGGTTTGGGAAAGACTTCCTCAAGAGAGAAGTGGAAAGAAACCTGTTTCTTTCCAAGGGGGGTTGTCCTGTGTGATCTGGAGGGGTTTTGTGGCTCTGCACAAAATGGGGTGCAGGTGTGAAGGTTGGGCTCTGCTCCCACAGGAGAGTGATAGGGTAAGAGGACATCACCTTAATCTGTACCTCACAATGTTTAGGGTACGAGGACATCACCTTAATTTGTACCTCAAGAGTTTAGGATAAGAGGACATCACCTTAATCAGTACCTCAGGAGGTTTAGGATATGAGGACATCACCTTAATCTGTACCTCAGGAGGTTTAGGATAAGAGGACATCACCTTAATCTGTACCTCACAACGTTTAGGGTACGAGGACATCACCTTAATCTGTACCTCAAACCTGCAGGAATTTCTTCCTCTCAATGGGGATTAGATACTGGAAGGGGCTGTCCAGGGAGGTTTGGAGTCCCCATCCCTGGGGGTGTCACCTGGATGTGGCACTCAGTGCTCCAGGTGGGGATTCTGGGTGATCTGGGTGATCCAGGAGGGATTCTGCAGCCTCGGTGATTCTGGGATTCTGTGGCTGCACCTGGTTTAGGGAGCATGAGAGGAGAGTGGGGAGCCAGGGCAGGACTTGGGTGCAGAGCACCCCAAAATTCCAAAACTCAGGTCTGGAGCTGCTGGAATTGAGGCTTCTCTCATGGGCAGTTGAAGGGACACAATTTCCAGAGTGGGATTTGAGGGATAAAAAAAGGCCCTGGCATTGCTCTGTTCCCGTGAGATGGGGGGATCCAAAGGCCCCTCCGGGCTCAGCCAGGCAGCTGCGATTTGGTCCCACCCGAGTGATTTTGAAGCCAGGCTGATGGGCAGGATGATGTTTCCATCTAGTGTTTAGTGCCATTAATTATGCACCAGCCCAATTAGCACCTGCTGAGTTCAAGGGACAGGCACTGGGAGCTGGGGGAGATTTTCCCTGTTGGCTTCTCCTCTTGACCTTCAGAGCTTGAGGGGGGTTCCACTTTTTATTTGATGGTTTTATATCTTTTATTTTGGTTTCTTTTCCTGGACATCCCCTGCTAGGAAGGGCTGGATGTGGAATCCCTGGATGGGAATCCCTGAAGCTGCTCCCTGCAGCTCTCAGGGAAATGAGGATCCTTCTTTTTTGTGTTTTTAATTCACCTGAGAGTGCCAGCAGTGAACTGGAGAAGCTTGGGATGGGGAGGTGTAGTGGTTTGGCACAGATGTGAGTTTTCCTAAAGAAGTTGTAGTAAATGTTGACAGCTTAGTTGGTTTAAACCAAACCCAGAACATTCTTTTTAGTAAAAAATGCGAGCGATTAATAAAACCTGTGAGATAACATAATTCAAAAGAATCTAAAAGCAAAGCAAGTATTAGTAATAAGTTAAGTAAAATTATAGTGAAATATCTAGAAGTAGTTTTATTGTTTTAAGTAAATAAGAATTGGCCAGGCAGGCTCTGGCAGGGATGTTGGAATGTGTTCCCAGAGGATAAAAATGTCCCTGTATCTGCAGAGCTTTCCAAGGAGCTGCCCAGAATCTCCTCTCCCCAAATCAGAGCAGCCCAACCCTTCCCTGCTCCTCCCTTCTGCAATGTCCCAGACCAAGCAGGAGCACCAGGTTGTTCATTTGAGCAGCTGCAGCCAAAATTTCTCCCTTGTGGATGCTGCAAGGATCCCAATCCCACTGGGATCATGGCCAAAACCTCGATCCCATGGGGACAGAAGCATCCAGAGCAGCTCCATGTCCACTCCCGCAGCCAGGGCATGAATAATTAACTGCATATGACACAAAGAGTAATAAGAAGAGAGACAACACCTTTGTGAGGCAGTGGAAAAATAACTTATTTAGAGAAACACGAGCCACGCGATATTCCCGAGCCGGATTGGTTTTCCAGGAGCCCTCAGGAAGCCCTCAGGAGGCTCCTGCCTGCAGCAGTGCAGCTCCTTTTCCTCAGGGATGGGCTCCAGAGAGGGAGTTTGGTGTCATCCCTGCCCTGTCCCCGAGGATCTGGCGCCTCCTCCCTGTTTTCCGTCCCTTTGGAAGCCCCACGGGATGCACGGGGCTCCTGGGAAAGCCATTTTCCACCCCACACACGAATTTCATGCTGAATTTTCCACCCCACTCTCTGAAGGGTCCCTTGTGGGATCACTGAGTCTCAGCAAGTGCTTTTTGAACAGCTATTGGTGATTTTTTTTGTTGTTTTTTCCTGTTAATTTTTTTCTTTTTTGAATTAATTAAGCTCCTGCAGTTCTGCCTTCCCTTTTCCTGCACTGGTTCCTCACCCTGCCAAAGCCTCCCCTCAAATTCCTCACCCCCTGCACCCTCTAATTCCCCCCAGGAGCAGCCTGTGGTGACAAGGGACATCCAGAGGGGCTCCAGGGGATCAGTGGGACCTTGGGACAGGCTGGGAATTCAGTGCTGGGCCCCAGTCCTGGCTGGGGTTTGTGGTTTACCCCAAAAATGGCACAGCCAAGGGGTCACCCCCACCTGGGCTTCCACACTGTGGACAAACCTCCCTTTGCAGGTCGGGTATTTGTGATTTTCCCTCTCCCCAGCCCTCCACAGCCTCCCGCAGTTCCCAGATTGTGTGGATGAGTTTGGGATGAGCCAGGCATGCCCAGGCTCCTGCCGGGAGCTCAGGAACTGAGGTTTGGCTGCTCCTCTCTGCTCCAGGAGCTGCGGGGCTGGAGGAGCCTCTGGAGCTCCTCTGGAGGAGCCTCCTCTCTGCTGTGCAGGCAGGGAGCTCCTGGCTGGAGGAGCTGCTTCCCTGGGGGCTGGGAGCATCCCTGCATCCCAAAAATCTGCTTTCCTGTGTGTGCCACGGAGCTCTGAGCTACAGAAGCTCCTTCCCCAGGGCCAGGAGCATCCCTGAATCCTAAAGATTCACTCTCCCATGTGTCCCAGGGAGCTCCGAGCTGCAGGAGCTCCTCCCCGGTGTGCCGGGAGCATCCCTGCATCCCACAAATCCTGTCTCCTGTGTGTCTCATGGAGCTCCGAGCTGCAGGAGCTCCTTTCCCAGGGCCGGGAGCATCCCTGCATACCAAAAATCCACTCTATCGTGTGTCCCACGGAGCTCTGAGCTGCAGGAGCTCCCTCCCCAGGGCTGGGAGCATCCCTGCATCCCAAAAATCCTCTCTATCGTGTGTCCCATGGAGCTCTGAGCTACGGGAGCTCCCTCCCCAGGGCTGGGAGCATCCCTGCATCCCAAAAATCCTCTCTATCGTGTGTCCCATGGAGCTCTGAGCTACGGGAGCTCCCTCCCCAGGGCTGGGAGCATCCCTGCATCCCAAAAATCCTGTCTCCTGTGTGTCCCATGGAGCTCCGAGCTATAGGAGCTCCCTCTCCATGGTCGGGAGCATCCCTGCATCCCAAAAATCCTCACTGCCGTGTGTCCCATGGAGCTCCGAGCTGCAGGAGCTCCCTCTCCAGGGTCGGGAGCATCCCTGCATCCCAAAAATCCTCTCTCCTGTGTTTTCCATGGAGCTCCGAGCTGGAGGATCTCCTTCCCCAGGGCCGGAAGCATCCCTGCATCCCAAACACCCGGAGCGCGGCTCTGCTTTGCCCCAAGGGCCCGTTCGGGGCGTACCCGCCGTACCGGGAGCTCCGTGCGGCCGGTGGCGCCGCTCCCCGCGCGGCCGTGCTGGCGGCACGTGTGCCAGCGGCACTGCCGGGGCCGGGGTAGGCAGCGCAGCTCCCGCACGGCGCCGGGAGCGTGCTGGGGGAGCTTTCTCCTGATCTCCCTAATCTCCTGCTGGTGACCCGCCAGGCAGAGGCGGGCACACGGGAATTAAGCGGCCGCAGCGCACCCGGCACCTAGCGGTCGGGGCTGTTCCCCCCGCAGCCCCCCGTGACCGCGGCCGGGGCTCGGGCGGTGCTGGCGGGGCAGAGCATCCCCGGGGGCCCGCGCTCCCCGGCGGGGCGGCCGGAGCTGGAGCGGGCCGGGCGCGGGGTGCTGTGCCTGGTGCTGCCGGGGAGCTGCACGGACTGCGGGGATTGCGGCATGGTGCACGTCCAGGTGAGCCCCGGCCAGGTGAGAGCCCCCGGTGCGGGCACGGGGAACCCCGCGATGGGGAGGGGGAGAACGGGCAGCGCTGGGCCGGAGGGGGGAGCGGCGGGGCCGGTGGCCGTTAGAGGGCGGCGTTACCGCGGCGGGGCCGTCTGTCCGTCCGTCTGTCCGTGGGTCCGGCCGGCCGTCTTCCTGTGGGTCCGTCTGTCCGTGTATCGGTCTGTCCGTGCGTCCGTCTGTCCATGTGTCCTTCTGTCCCTCTGTCCATCTGTCTGTTCGTGTGTCCCTCTGTCCGTGTATCTGTCTGTCCATGTGTACTTCTGTCCGTCTGTTCGTGTGTCCCTCTGTTCGTGTGTCCCTCTGTCCGTCTGTCCTTGTATCTGTCTGTTCGTGCGCCCGTCTGTCCGTGTGTCCCTCTGTCCGTCTGTCCGTGTGTCCGGCCGTCCGTCTTCCCGTGTGTCCGTCTGTCCATCTGTCTGTCCGTGTGTCCCTCTGTCCATGTATCTGTCTGTCCGTGTGTCCCTCTGTCCGTCTGTCCGTGTATCTGTCTGTCCGTGTGTCCCTCTGTCCATCTGTCTCCCTGTCTGTCCATGTGTCCGGCCGTCCGTCTTCCCGTCTGTCCGTGTATCTGTCTGTCCATGCGTCCATCCGTCGGTGTATCCCTCCGTCTGTCTGTCCGTGCTCCTGGCCGCCTTCTCCCCCTCGTGTCCCCCGAGGGGCTGGATCCGTCCCCAGTGCCACCAGTGCCACCAGTGTCACCAGTGTCACCGGTGTCACCAGTGTCACCAGTGTCACCAGTGCCGGTGCTCTGGACCCGCCGAGTTCCCCCCCCATGCGGGTCGGACCCTGCCGGGCTCGCTGCCCTCGGTGTCCCTCGGGCAGAAGTGACAGCGGCAGCTGCCACCGCTGGCCGTGTCCTCCCCCTGTCCGTGCCCCTCCCGCCGCAGATGCTTCTCCTGTGAGGCACTGGGGGCACGGGGGAGGCAGGGGGGGCTCCTGAGCTGTCAGCCACCCGTTTTTGTGGGATCACAACCCAAAAATGCCGTTCTCCTTCTCCAAACTCCTCTCTCCGTTCCTCTGTCCCTGTCCTAGGGGGTGTCCTGGGGGGGTGACCTGTCCCCACAGCCTGTCCCCTGCTGCTGTGCTGCCTCAAGGGCAGCAGCCCTCGGGACACAGGGCGGGATTCATCCCGCTAAATTTAGCTTCCCCCCGGGTCAGCGGCTATATCAGGGCCCGACGGATTACAGGGAGCAGGGAAAAACCCAGAGGGCCCGGAGTGGCCGTGTGGGGACAGCGGGGTTTGGAGTGGCTCAGGGATGTCGGGGAAAGTTCCTGTCCCCTGTCCAGGCTCTGCTGCCTGCCTGGGCCACGTCCAGCTCGGCCCCAGCTCCCTCCAGCCCTCCTGGAATCCAGTGGGAGGATGTGGTTTGTCCCTCCTACAGCTCCAGTCAACAACTGGGACAGGGATTCTGTGAGGATTGTCCTCACATGTAACCCCGGGCAGAATTTCCCCAGGCAGGATTTTTCCCCTTCACTCGCTGCCTCAGTTTTCCCAGCTGGAATCCAGAGCCAAGCCGTGCGTGAGTTTAGTGAAGTGTTTTGGATCGCCTGGGGAGAATTTCCTGATATATTTGGTTAAAATCCCAGAGAAGGAGGTGAAATAGGGAAAAGGAAGCAGAGGGAATGGTGTAAAGCTGCCCTCCCTGCCCCTGGGATGCCCCTTTGGATCCCAAGGGCTGAGCTGGGGTGCAGAGACCTTACAAATGCCAGGGTTTTTTTGGGGGAACTCCTGACCTGGGATTGGAGGGGTGAGAGCCCAGGTGAGCTCCCACTCCCCACCTCCACCTCCCCACGTGTGGCAGGGGATGAGTCTGTGAGCCCAGGCTGGTGCTGGGAGCTCATTCCTTTTGAGATGAGCTTTGGAATGAGCAGATTGCTGCTTAAAATCCCAGGGAAGGAGGTGAAATAGGCAAAAGGGAGCAGAGGGAATGGTGTAAAGCTGCCCACCCTGCACCTGGGATCCCCTTTGGATCCCAAGGGCTCAGCTGGGGTGACGAGACCCTACAAATGCCAGGGGTTTTGTGGGATATCCCTTTGGATCCCAGGGGCAGTGCTGGGGTGACGAGACCCTACAAATGCCAGGGGTTTTGTGGGATGTCCCTTTGGATCCCAAGGGCTTAGCTGGGGTGCAGAGACCCTACAAATGCCAGGGGTTTCTTTGGGGGAACTCCTGACCTGGGATTGGAGGTGTGAGAGTCCAGGTGAGCTCCCACCCCCCACCTCCACCTCCCCACGTGTGGCAGGGGATGAGTCTGTGAGCCCAGGCTGGTGCTGGGAGCTGTTCCCGCACTCCCGCTGGGATGAACGCTTGGGAATGAGCAGATAATAGCTGGAAAGACAAAGACACCCGAGATTGCTGCTTAATTAATTCAGGAGGAGAAGAATATCAGACTCTGCTACTGATTCACCCCTCACGATAAGACATCGTGTTCCTCAGCCTCGGTGACATATGGCTGTTGATTGCAGCCCACCAGCAGCTCCCGCTCCCGGCAGGCAGCGCCGCGATCCCCGGGGGGTTTGGGGGTGGATGCCCAGGGTGCAGGGCAGCGTTTGGGGTGCAGGCTTGGTGATCTCTCCAGGTCATCCCTGCTGCTCTGGGCTGGGAGCAGGATTTGGCTCTGATCCTGTTTGTGGCTCCTCACCTGGCTGAGGTTGTGGCTTCCCCCTCGAATCCTCCGTGCAGAAGCTCCCCAAAAATCCCCCCTGGCTGCACAAACCCTGCTGGAGGTGCTGAACTGCTGGGTGGGTTTAGTGCCGTGTCAGGGTTGCTTCCTCCGGTAAAGACAACAACAGGAATTTTTTCCAAATATTCCCCAAGCCCCGAATGGCTTCACCCATGAGGGGTGGTGACTGATTTGTCCCTTCAGAGCTGTCCCTTGCCGTGACCTGCGAGCCCAGGGCACAAGGGACAGGCCCAGCTTGGAGGATGTGGTGTGGAATTAGGAAATGCCGGGTTCCGCATGGCGTGCACAGTGACCCAGGAACTTCCCACGGGAAAACCCCGGGATTTTTCCATCTGTACAACTGCCCGAGTGCCCTGAGCCCCGTGGGACGGTGGCAGCGTCCCAGCCCCGATGATGGGCACTGGGAACAGTTTGTTTGTTTGTTCCCTTTGGGAAGCAGCGCTCGGTCAGGAATAGTGTGGCCAGCAGGAGCAGGGAGGTCGTTCTTCCCCTGTACTCAGCACTGGTGAGGCCACACCTCGAGTGCTGTGTCCAGGATATCAGTTCAGGATGGACACTGAGTGCTGTGTCCAGTTTAGGATGGACACTGAGTGCTGTGTCCAGCTCTGTCCCTCAGTTCAGGATGGACACTGAGTGCTGTGTCCAGTTCTGTCCCCCCAGTTTAGGATGGACACTGAGTGCTGTGTCCAGCTGTGTCCCTCAGTTTAGGATGGACACTGAGTGCTGTGTCCAGCTCTGTCCAGAGGAGGCAGCGAGGCTGGAGAGGGGCTGGGAACACAAACCCTGTGAGGAACGGCTGAGGGAGCTGGGCTTGTTCAGCCTGGAGAAAAGGAGACTCAGGGGTGCCCTCATCACTCTCCACAGCTCCCTGAAAGGTGCCTGTGCTCAGCTGGGCTTGGGCTCTTTCTCCAGGCAGCGCTGACACAACAAGGGGACACAGCCTCGAGCTGCACCAAGGGAAATCCAGGCTGGATATCAGGGAAAAGTTTTTTACAGAAAGGTGATAAAGTATTGGAATGGTCTGACCTGGGGAGGTGGTGGAGTCACCATCCCTGGATGTGTTTAAGAACAGACTGGATGTGGCACTGGGTGCCAGGGTTTAGTTGAGGTTGGGTTGGGTTGGACTCGATGATCTTGGAGGTCTCTTCCAACCTAGAAATTCTGTGTGACTTTGTGTGATTCTGTGATTCTGTGTGGTTCTGTATGATCCTGTGATTCTGTGTGTTTGTTCTCCCGGCACAGCCGGAGGATCAAGATCAGCCCTGTAGCACCCGGCCTGTTCCTGCTCCCCCCAGGCTCCCTCCCAGCCTGTGCTGCTCCTTCTTGGCAGCCGTGGAGCCTCCCTGTGCCAATCCTCGGCCCCTGGGGCTCCTCGGCCGGGAGGGAGGGAGAGGATCCAGCTGCTCCCTCCCAAACCCTGCCATGGGAAAAGGACTCTACTGCTAAATTCTCAGCTGGGGGTCTTTGTGAGTATCCCCCTGCTCTGATCTCTTCTCCAGGATGTGATTTGGGATAAGGGGTGAGGAACAGGGTGGCACCTGCAGGAGGAGGCGCAGAAGCCGCTTGCTCCCAAATCCACTCAGGAATGGAGTGCTGAGGAGCAGTGGATTCTCGGTTCTTGGACTGATAACCCTTGGGAATGTTGAAAAGTCCTCATCCCAAGCCCTGGTGCCAGAAGAGAGAGTCAGGATGTGTCAGTTCAGGTTCTCAGGGTTGTTTATTCTTTCTTATCTGGTACATTTTGTTCTCACCTGGTTTGGGTGCTGGCTACAGTTTGGTTGTTGCCCACTGACCACCCCGAGGGTGATCGTAATTTTTTATATCAAATATTACCAAATATATGATCTATGTTTATAATAGGATACCAACACCTATCACCTGTGTTAGACAGTGCAGTTCTGTGCTAAACCAACCCAAAAGTGCCACCACCACAGCAGAGATGGAGGACAAGAAGAAGGACAGGGACACATCCAGATTCCTCCATCTCAAACCTCCTTTATGAACCCCAAAATTCTACATTATCACCCAGTAATGAGCTAATTATTATTCTAATCGAACTCTTGTGGTTTGTAATTCTTCACACAAGGTTGGTAACCGCTCCCATGGGCTAAAATCAAAGGCACTTTGGTATTTTTGATTTCATGCCAGGGTCTCTGGACCCCTTGCCAGGGTCTCGGATCACCCAGGGCAGCCAGAGGGATGTCCTGGGTTCCAACATGGATTTGGCAAATCTCCACCTATATCAGCATCCCAATAATCCATATTCCAGCCTGGTCATGAGCGTTTTCCTGCTGGATTTAATTCCTGCTTCTCTGGGCTAAGCAAAGCCCAAGCCCCAAACCTGCCCCATAATTTTGTGGCAGCACAAGGGGACCCACCAAGCTCAGACCAAGGCTTGGGAGCTGGATCCTGCCCTGCTCAGCACACCCCAAACCTGCCATGATTTTGTGGAAAGAAAATCCAGGGGTTTTCTTCACGTGGCAGCTGGCATTTCTTTCTAAATTTGCCTGGTACAGTCAGGCCTGAAAAACAGCTGCCAGGGGGGAGGGATGATGGGGAGCCTGACACCAACCTCGTGGGTAATTCCCTTGCACAATTCCCATTTTTCCCATGCCAGGAGGGGTTTTGCATCCTGTGGAAGGCAGTCTGTGCCCTTGGGAGGGGAAATGCTGCCCTGCTGCTCCCTTGGGGCAGTTCTCAGCGACGTTCTTTGTTGTTTTTATATATTTTATATTTTTTATATATGTATAATAGATTATATATGATTTGTGAACCTTTCCCTCATGCTGAGGAGCTGGCAGCAGGTGTTCTCCTGGGACTGCAGCACCTGAGGTGCTCACTGAGTCACAGAAATGCTCTCCAGGGCTCCTTGCAGCAGCCTGTCTGCTCTGGGCTCTTCCTGAACATCCCAACCTTTATCAGCTGCGCCTTTATCAACTCCTCACTCTCCATCAGCCTCCTCTGGGAAATTCCTGCTCCTCCATCTTTTCCCCCAGGCCAGCAGCAGGGTTTGTGGGGTGCTCTGAGCTGGCAGGGACTGTGGGGAACATCGTGGTTCCCCTTAGGATGGGTGAACCCCTCCCTTCCCAGCCCCAAAAACCACGGAGGGCTTTAGGGCCAGCCCCAGCCCCTTAAAGAAGGAAATGGCGAGCGGGAAGGGTGCTTTCCACAGCGTCCCGTGCAGCTGGGTGATCCTGCTGCCCTGCTGAGGCAGCACAAGAGCGATGGGAAGTGACCTCTGCCCCCTGTGCTAAAAGCAGAAGTGATGCTATGGCAGATCGCAGAGCCGAGCTGACCGGCCCCTGTGTCATGCCAGAGGCATCCAAGGCTCGGCCGGGCTGCTCCATCCTCCCCCTGGCATCGGAGGGATGGGCCAGGAGCAGCGCCTGCCCACCCGGGAGGAGAGGAGCCCCGGGAGCTGCCGGTGCCATCCCCGGGGGCAGCTCCTCGGTGTCACCGGCCGGCCCCGGGGGCAGCTTCTCAGTGTCACCTCCCGGTCCCCGCGGCTCCGTGTGGCACCGACAGGCAGCTCTGCCCCGTCCTCGCCCTGCCCTGGCACGACTGGGCACGGCATGGTAGGCACGGCTGGGTTTGGCATGGTAGGCACGGCTGGGCACGGCATGGTAGGCACGGCTGGGTTTGGGGTGGAATTATCAGGGAATCTGCGTTTCCCTGTGCGGATGGACAGGATCGGGTGGGAGCTGGGGCTGGGGTGAGGATTTTGGTGCTTGGCAGTTTCAGAGCATGGGTTGGGCTGTGCCAGGCTGCCCCAGCTCTGCCTTCTGTCCCTGCTTTGGGAGGGCACAGCGGGCACGGAGCTGCTCCAGGGGGGCTGGCAGTGCTGGGGGGGTGAAGGCAGCACAGTTTGGGGTTGTGTCAGTGCCAGGCTGCCCTGCCAGGGAGTGGGGACATCCCCGGGGGGCGATGGCAGTGCCAGGCTGCCCTGCCAGGGAGTGGGGACATCCCGGGGGCGATGGCAGTGCCAGGCTGCTCTGCCAGGGTGTGGGGACATCCCGGGGGGCGATGGCAGTGCCAGGCTGCCCTGCCAGGGTGTGGGGACATCCCCGGGGGGCGATGGCAGTGCCAGGCTGCCCTGCCAGGGTGTGGGGACATCCCCGGGGGGCGATGGCAGTGCCAGGCTGCCCTGCCAGGATGTGGGGACATCCCCGGGGGCGATGGCAGTGCCAGGCTGCCCTGCCACGGTGTGGGGACATCCCCAGGGCGATGGCAGTGCCAGGCTGCCCTGCCAGGGTGTGGGGACATCCCCAGGCTGAGCGGGGTCAGTGTGGGAGCAGCCCGGGCTGCCCCATCCATCTCCCATTGCTGGGGCACGGGCAGCTCATGGGTCCGGCCTGCAGCGTTCAAAGGCTGCCTGCAAACACTTCCTGAGCTGCTGGGTCAGGAAGCAGCAGCTTGAAGAATATATATTTTTGAGAAATATATATATATATAAAATAAATATATATATAAAATATATATTTTATCTATAAATATATAATATATAATTATATATAAAAATATATATAAGATATATAATATATAATTATATATATAATTATATATTATATATATTTTATATATAACCTATTATATTTTATATATATTATTTTTTTCTCAATAATAATAATATATTATTAAATAATATATTATATATAAGGTACAATGTATAATATAAATATTATATATTATATATATTATATTAGATATTAGATATTATATATAATGTATAATACATAATATTATATACATTATATTAGATATTATATACTATATATTATATACTATATATTATATATTATATATTATATATTATAGATAATATATATAATATATTATATTTTTGTATAACAGATTATACATGTATGTGCATTACATATATAAGATATACGTTATATATATATAATTTTTTTTTAATTTTGGGGGTTTTTTTTGAGGAATGACTAAAGCAGAGAGCTGCAGAGGAGCCCGGCTCAGCCAGCCCGCTGAGGCCACGGTGGGTTTGAGGTTTCAGACCCCACCAGGGCTTTGCTGTGGCTCTGGGTTTCCATGGCTCAGCTCCACCAGCCCTGCTCGGTGCAGCTTCGGGCTGAGCCCCGCTCCAGCTCGGGGCTCCTCGGTGCCTCCCCAGCCCCACCGGCCTGGCAGAAACGCAGCCGAGCCCGCTCGGGGCCGTTCCTCCTTTTTGCATCTGTCCCCTGTCACACCTTGGGAGCTGCTGTGAATCTCCGCTCCGGTGTTCGGGCAGTGCCTGGGGGGTTTGCTGTGTGTTCCCGTGGCAGAATGGGGTCAGTGCCACCTCCACTCCCGTGGGGTGACAGGGACAGATCCAGGTGCTGCTCCAAGACACCTCCTGCTGCTGGCACGGGTGGCTCATTCCCGGATTTTAACTCCCACAGGCTGCCCAGCTCCTTGCTCGATGGATTTTTTTTCTCCCCCCCGACTGTTTTCCACTCGTTTTTCCTTTCTGGATGCCTCCCCCTGCCTCTGCCAGGCTTTTGTGTCCCGCTCTGTGACACAGCAGATGACAAGAGCCCGTCCCGACCTCCTGCGTCAGGGCACAGGCAGCGTATGGGGCTGGAGGCGTGTGAATATCCCGGCACGGGGACGAGGGGGGTTTTGCATTACAGCCCTGAAAGCTCGGCTCGCTGCGAGCTGTAAACAGCTCGGGCAGATTTCCTGAGTCGGCAATCCCGCCGGAGCCAGCGCCTCCGTCCCTGCGAGCCGGGAACGCGCCGGGAGCGCTCCGGGAGCGCTCCGGGAACGCTCCGGGGACCTTCTGGGGATGCAGGGCCAGCCCTGACGGGGTCTGCGGGAGGTTTCTCCTCTTCCTCCCTCCTTGCTGCTCCCCTAAAACTTCGCTGCCATCCGCTGCTGCCTTCCCTAGCCGGGAATCCTGCCATGGCAGCCCGGGCAGCGCTGCCAGCCTTGGGGACACCGCGGGGACACGGCCGGGCTGCCCGCTCCAACTAACCCTGGGGGCACCCCAGCGCTGCCCGCCATGGAGGTAGGTGCTGGCAGCTTTGGAGGGTTCGGGTGAGATGATGATGATGATGATGATGATGATGATGATGATGGGCAGAGAGAGCCACGGGGGGGTTTTGGGTGCCTCCATTCCTCAGGGAATGAAAGCAAAGGGTGAACCCCCCCCCCCAGCGCCATCCGTGCCGGGTGGGAAACTGGGCTGCAGCTGGAAGGCTGAACGTTAATCCCGGCATTATGTAAGGAAAATTGTTGTCAGGCTGGGCAATGGGAGCAGGGAGCTGCCGCCAGCCCCTCGTGCCCATCCAGGGGTGGCACGGAGGGGGACACGGTGGCACAGAGGGGGACACGGTGGCACAGAGGGGGACACGGCACAGCCAGCCCCGGGCTCAGAAGGAGGCTGGGAATTGTGACTCAGGGTTCCTGCTGCTATTTTCAACACCTGGGGTGGGTCTGGTGGGAATAACAGCTCAGCTCGGGGAGGCACAAGGCTGGGGACAGGGACAGGACATTTGGGGTGTCACCAGTGACACCGGGCAGTCACCGGCTCAGGGGACGCCGTGCTGGAAAAGAGCTCTGAGGAACGGGGGCCACGTGAAATAACCACCCCAAAATCCCCCTCCCCACGTCCACCACGCACCATGGCCTCTCCCTGGTGGCATTCCACGGCCACCAAGTGCCACAGGCACGGTGACACTTTGTGCTGCGGAGCTCCCCCGATCTGCCCTGGATTTGGCCTCGGTGCCTCTTGCTCTTGTTTTTTCCCTGCTGGAAGGTGCCCGTGGTCCTTCCCACGGCTGTTTTGTCCCCGTGGTGGATTCCAGCCAGGAGTGACAGTGACACTTTGGAGGGAAAGTCCTCGCTTGGGGTGGACACAGCCCCGGCTCGGCACCGGCAGTTCCCAGTGGGGTGTAGGGCATGGAAAATGGAATAATTCAGGGGTGGTGTCAGTGCCTCCAGAACGTGGCTCTGAACTTTGCAATAATTGTGTAATTCCTTAAGGACGGGGTTCAGTCCAGGCGTGGGTGTGCTGGGACAGCCACGGCCCCAAGGGGGGGACATGGCCCTGAGTTAGGGGGACAGCTCTGAATTAGGGGGACAGCCCCGAGGGGGGTACACAGCCCTGAGTTAGGGGGACAATCCTGAGTTGGGGGGACAGCCCCGAGGGGGGGACACAGCCCTGAGTTAGGGGGACAACCCTGAATTGGGGGGAGAGCCCTGAGGGGGGGACACAGCCCTGAGTTAGGGGGACAGCTCTGAGTTAGGGGGACAGCTCTGAGTTGGGGACACAACCCTGAGGTGGGGACACAGCCCTGAGGTGGGGACACAGCTCTGAGCTGGGGGGACAGCTCCGAGTTGGAGTGACAGCCTCGGGTTGGGGGACAGCCCCAAGATGGTGGACAGCCCTGAACTGAGGGGACAGCCCCGAGTTTAGGGGACAACCTCTAGCAGGGGACAGGGCCCCGGGGTGGGGACACAGCCCTGAGTTAGAGGGACAGTCCTGAGCTGGGGGACAACTCCAAGCTGGGGGACACAGCCCTGAGCTGAGGGGACAATCCTGAGTTGTGGGGACAGCCCCGAGGTGAGGGCTGGGTCCCAAGCAGGGTAACAGGCCCGAAGTGGGGACACAGCTCCGGGTTGGGGTGACAGCCCCAAGCCTGAGCTGAGGGGACAGCCCTGAGTTAGGGCGACAGCCTCAAGCTGAAGGGACAGACGTGAGCTGGGGGGGACACAGCCCTGAGCTGAAGGGACAACCTCGAGTTGGGGGGACAGGCGCGAGGTGGGGACACAGCCCTGAGCTGAGGGACAGCCCTGAGCTGGGGGACGCAGCCCCAAGTTGGGGTGACAGCCCCAAGATCGGGGACAGCCCTGAGCTGAGGGGACAGCCCCGAGTTTAGGGCACAGCCTCGAGCTGGGGACATGGCCCCAAGGTGGGGACACATCCCCGAGTTGGGGTGACAGCCTCAAGCTCTGGGGACATCCCTGAGCTGGGGAACAACCCTGAGCTGGGAGACAACTCCGAGTTAGGGGGACAGCCCCGAGCTGTGTGACAGCCCTGAGCTGAGGGGACACAACCCTGACCTGGGGGACAGCCCCAAGGTGGGGACACAGCCCCGAGGTGGGGACACAGCCCCAAGTTAGGGTGACAGCCCCAAGATGGGGGACACACCCTGAGCTGGGGACACGCCCCGAGGTAGGGACACAGCCCGAGTTGGGGTGACAGCCTCGAGGTGGGGACACAGCCCCAAGTTGGGGTGACAGCCCCAAGATGGGGGACACACCCTGAGCTGGGGACACAGCTCCAAGGTGGGGACACAGCCCCAAGGTGGGGACACAGCCCCGAGTTGGGGACACACCCCGAGTTGGGGACACAGCCCCAGGTGCGGACACAGCCCCAGGTGCTCACCTGCCACCTGGGCTCCCCCTCCCCGCCCTGCAGCCCCAAATAAGCCAGCATTGCATAATTGTGCCCGGCCGTGGCCCTCGGAGCGCTGTTTGCTCAGCTCATTAGCTCGAGCCTTTTGCATATCTCAGCTCTCCTGGGCTCAGCTCTGGCGATAAGAATAATTTCCCTGCCCTCGTCCTGCATTCCTCCCGCATCCCACATCAGCCCCGGGCTCTGCCCTCCCGGCCTGCCTGGAAAAAAACAAGCTCTGGAAAAGAGCGTTTTCATGGGATGCAATTCCTGTTTCATCTGGTGCCTGCCAGCGGGTTTGCTGCATGTAGGGAAAGTGTGGCTTTTCCTAATCCCCCCGTTAAATCCCCTGCACAGTCGTTTAGGCTCGCTGGGATTTAGCAGGCAGGGGCTGGTAATGCTCCAGGGATCCACATTGTCTTTTTTTTGGGGGGGGTTGTTTTTAAAGCAGGAACCTGGTGTGCCTCCCCCAGGGAACAGGATTTCAGCTCAGTGCTGCATCCCTGCTGTTCCCTGTCCATCCCAGAGGTGGATAAATCATGGAATTACAGGATGGTTTGGGTTAGCAGGGACCATAAAACCCATCCAGTTTCACCTCCCAACCCTTTCACCATCCCAGGTTGCTCCAACCCAGCCTTGGGCACTTCCAGGGATGGGGCAGCCATGGATCATCTGGGAATTCCATCTCACCACCCTCACAGCCAGGAATTCCCTCCCAAAATCCCATTCCTGCTGTTCCCTACCCCTCCCAGATGTAATCCCATGGATAAATTATGGAATTACAGCATGGTTTGGGTTTGCAGGGACCATAAAACCCATCCAGTTCCACCTCCCAACCCTTTCACCATCCCAGATTGCTCCAACCCAGCCTTGGGCACTTCCAGGGATGGGGCAGCCACGGATTCTCTGGGAATTCCACCTCACAGCCAGAAATTCCTTCCCAAAATCCCATCCCTGCTGTTCCCTACCCATCCCAGATGTAATCCCATGGATAAATTATGGAATTACAATGGTTTGGGTTGGCAGGGACCATAAAACCCATCCATTTTCACCTCCCAACCCTTTCATCATCCCAGGTTGCTCCAACCCAGCCTTGGACACTTCATGGGATGGGGCAGCCATGGATCATCTGGGAATTCCATCTCACAACCCTCACAGCCAGGAATTCCTTCCCAAAATCCCATTCCTGCTGTTCCCTTCCCATCCCAGATGTAGATAAATCATGGAATTACAATGGTTTGCATTAACAGCGTCCATAAAACCCATCCAGTTCCACCTCCCAACCCTTTCACCATCCCAGGTTGCTCCAACCCAGCCTTGGGCACTTGCAGGGATGGGACAAGCACAAATTCTCTGGGAATTCCATCTCACCACCCTCACAGCCAGGAATTCCTTCCCAAAATCCCATTCCTGCTGTTCCCTGCCCATCCCAGATGTAAATAAATCATGGAATTACAGCATGGTTTGGGTTAGCAGGGACCATAAAACCCATCCAGTTCCACCTCCCAACCCTTTCAATATCCCAGGTTGCTCCAACCCAGCCTTGGGCACTTCCAGGGATGGGGCAGCCACGGATTCTCTGGGAATTCCATCTCACAGCCAGAAATTCCTTCCCAAAATCCCATCTAAACCTCCCATTTTTCCAATCCTAGAGATTTGCTTTACAGAGGACAACTCCCTCTTTGGAAAGAGAGTTTGAGCAACTTTTCCCCTGCACTGCCCAGCGGGTGTTTCCCGTTTGGGCCTCTCCAGAGCTGCCTTTTCCTTTGCCACCGTCACTTTTTCCCTTTTCTGTCCAGAGAATTGCACATCTGGGCAAAAAGTCTGTTTCCTGCTGTTCCTAATTTCTGCCTCGTGATAAGAAACCAAAGCAAAACCCTCCGTGGAGGGCCCAGCCTAAAAATAGCCTGGAAGCGGGGTCTGAAAACCACAAGTTTGTGGTGACTTCATTTTTATTTTTAAAAAATTTGCCACTCCAGACCAAACGAATCCAGCTGGGGTCGGCCTTTTGCTCTCATCCTCCAGCCTTTGCTCCATCACTGCTGCAACGGGGAGGCAGGAAAAGCTTTGGGGAATGGGTTGGGGGGAAGATGAGATGAAATCCCAACACCCCCAGGAGACAAAAACCAGGGAAAAAAGGATGGAATAAAGGAATAACAGAAGGTCCCTGGCTTTTCTCCTGCTCCAGATGGGAGCGTTCCCAAGCAGCATCTCAGAGAACAATTCCTCCCTCTTCCCCCCTGCGTTTCCTGGGGATAACACACTCCCAAGCAATGATCCCACAGCTTTATCCCTATTAAAGGGTCATTCGGGGAAAGTGGGATGGAAATGAGAAATTATTCAGCTCTGCCAAGAGTATTTAACTTTCAAGCAGCTCTTAATTAGAAGCCAGGAGCCATTTACACAACCGGGGAGGTTTTGCATAAGAATCTGCATGTAAAACCCAGCAACTGGGGGAGATTTAGGGGTTGTTTATTTTTCCCCGACTGGCCAAGCAGCGAGTCCAGGTTGGAGAGCACGAGGCAGGGCCCGGGTTGCAGTCCAGGCTTTGCAAATGTGGCTTCAGGCGAGTGATTTCCTCTCCCAAAGCTCCGGTTTTGCCATCTGTAAAATGGAATCCTGGCGTTTGTCCGAATTTCCTGCGGTGGCAGCTGGTGTTTGCAAGAGCAGCTTGGCACTGCCAGGTGAGGGAAAAGCGGAGGAGTCCCTGCACCTGCAGCTCTGGGAGCAGGAGCTGTTCCTGAGTCTCCCAAAAATCGGGATTTGGGCAGTTCCTCTTGGGCTGGACAACTTTGGGGTGGATCCTGGCTGAAAGCAGGACTGGGATGCAACTGGGATGCTCAATCCTTGTGCTCTGTGCTGGTTTGGGGAGAGATTTGGTGATGAATCTCGGTTTTCCTCACTCCTTTTTCCTGCCTGGCTGGAGAAATCCCATTTCCCATTTGTGCACAAGGTGAGGGTGGAAAGGCAGAGTTCAGTGGCTGCTCCTCATCGAATTCCACTGGGAAAATCCAGCCCTGAATCCCTGCTGTGCCCTTTTACTGGTGTATTGCTGGGATCAACTGGTGTGTTCCTGGGATCAACCAATGTATTCCTGGGATCGACTGGTGTATTCCAACCAGTGTATTCCTGGGACCAACTGGTGTGTTCCTGGGATCCACTGGTGTATTCCTGAGATCAACTGGTGCATTCCTGGGATCAACCAATGTATTCCAACCAATGTATTCCTTGGATCAGTTGATGTATTCCTGGGATCCACTGGTGTATTCCTGGGATCAGCTGGTGTATTCTTGGGATCAACTGGTGTATTCCTGGGATCAACTGGTGTATTCCAACCAATGTATTTGTGGGATCAACCAGTGTATTCCTGGGATCAACCAGTGTATTCCTGGGATTCACTGGTGTATTCCTGGGATCAACTGGTGTATTCCTGGGATCAGTTGATGTATTCCTGGGATCAACCAATGTATTCCTGGGATCAGCTGATGTATTCCTGGGACCAGCCAGTGTATCCTGGGATCAGCTGATGTATTCCTGGGATCAGCCGATGTATTCCTGGGATTCCAGCCATGCTGTCATGGCTGGGAAATCTCCAACCAACCGGAAAACTCCCCAGCGTCTCCAGTTAATTATTCTCCTGCCCAGTTCTCTTCCTCACATCCCAAGCTCGGTTCCCTCCCATCCCCTCCCATTCCTGGGGTTTTTCCTCCCTCCCCTGATCATCCCCTTTCCTTTTTTCTTCACCGCCAGCTGGACAAAGGTGACGTGACCACCCTGAACCTTCCCCCGGGCGCCGGGCACGGCGACGCCGACGGCCCCGTGTGCCTGGACGTGCCCGATGGCACCCCCGACCCTCACCGCACCAAAGCCGCCATCGAGCACCTGCACCAGAAGATCCTCAAGATCACGGAGCAGATCAAGATCGAGCAGGAGGCGCGCGACGACAACGTGGCCGAGTACCTGAAGCTGGCCAACAACGCCGACAAGCAGCAGGCGTCGCGCATCAAGCAGGTGTTCGAGAAGAAGAACCAGAAGTCGGCGCAGACCATCGCGCAGCTGCACAAGAAGCTGGAGCACTACCACAAGAAGCTGAAGGAGATCGAGCAGAACGGCCCCTCCCGCCAGCCCAAGGATGTTTTCCGGGACATGCACCAAGGGTTGAAGGACGTGGGCGCCAACGTGCGCTCCAGCATCAGCGGCTTCAGCGGGGGCGTGGTGGAAGGGGTCAAGGGGGGACTCTCGGGGTTGTCCCAGGCCACCCACACGGCCGTGGTGTCCAAGCCGCGGGAATTCGCCAGCCTGATCCGTAACAAATTCGGCAGCGCCGACAACATCGCCCACCTGAAGGACACGCTGGACGACGGGCACCCCGAGGAGGCGTCGCGGGCGCTGAGCGGCAGCGCCACGCTGGTGTCCAGCCCCAAGTACGGCAGCGATGACGAATGCTCCAGCGCCACCTCGGGCTCTGCCGGCGGCAGCAACTCCGGGGCCGGGCCCGGCGGTTTGGGGAGCCCCAAGTCCAACACGTTGGACAGCCACCACAACAACTTCGACACCATCCTGGAGGAGCTGCGGGAGATCAAGGACAGCCAGTCCCACCTGGAGGATTCCATGGAGGATCTCAAGGCTCAGCTGCAGCGGGATTACACCTACATGACCCAGTGCTTGCAGGAGGAGCGCTACAGGTAGGGCTGTGTCATTCTAGGACACGAAATAAATTGACTCCATGCAGTTATTAGAAGATAAAAAAGGCTTTGTTTACAATTTCCTCAGTTTGTTTTATAGCATGCTGCACTAAAAAATTTTATTATTGGTCCATAGGATTGACACCTCTCTCTGTTAGTTAAGCAACAGGAAACAAGACTTGGGGAGAGATTGTTATGAGAAAGGACCCTGTTTATGTAGAAAAAGTAGTTATTTTACAAAAAGATTGTGAAAAAAAGATTTTTGGGAAGAAAAACTGTTGACAGCTTTTCCTTGGGAAAGGAGGTAGCTGAAATTCTCTCAGGCTCAGAAATATTGGGATGTGGGTGGCAGGGGAGGTGTCACCCTGGGGTGGCTCTATGGGGACAGCCAGCCGCCCTCCTGGGCTTGTCCAGCCAAGAGACACAGGGAGCTGCACCCTCCTCACTGCCAGGCCTCCACGGAGGATCTGGAGATGTTTTCCCCCAAGCAGGGGAGGGTGGGAAGGGCTGGGTGGTGTCCCCAGTGCTGGGGGTGTCTCGGGGAGATGTCCCAGCCCGGCTGCCCCACGCAGGTACGAGCGCCTGGAGGAGCAGCTGAACGACCTGACAGAGCTGCACCAGAACGAGATGACCAACCTGAAGCAGGAGCTGGCCAGCATGGAGGAGAAGGTGGCCTACCAGTCCTACGAGAGGGCACGGGACATCCAGGTAGGGCCATGGGAGGGCTCAGCCCCCTCTGCTCCCTCCAGCCATGGTGTGAGGGCTCCCTGGGCTGGGAGGGAGGGTGGGGCACCCAAATCCAGCTGTGGGTGTGGTGGTTGAGATCCAGTTCCTACAAACCCACCAAGTGCTGCAGTGTTTTAACAATCTGTTAATGTACAAGTATTTGCCACAAGCTTCTCCAGCACCCTCCAGGTGAGGTTCTCCCTGTGGTGCTGTCACAGCAAGAGGCAGGTGACTAAAACTGTGTCCCCAAAACCAGGGAATCCCAGACTGGTGTGGGCTGGAATGGACTTTAAAAATCACCCAGTCACAGGCAGGGACACCTTCCACTATTCCCAGTTTGGAAATCTGGCCTGGGATGCTTCCAAGGATGAGGCAGCCATGGAATCACTGGGAATTCCATCCCAGCCCCTCATCAGGGAGGGATTTCATCCCAATATCCCCTCTGAGCCTTCCATTCCTCCTTGTGCTGTCAGTGCCACGTCCCTGCACACAGCGAGTCCCTGCTCTGCCCGCCTGGGTGACCACAGCACCGAGCTGTGCCAAACCACACCCAGACCAGCACAGTCCCCACAGACAGATCAAAACCACCCCAGCACCACCCAGGGAGGCACCAAACCCCTCAGGGGACATCCCTGGACCCGCTGCCACCTCTGTCCCCCCCCTGCAGGAAGCCGTGGAGTCGTGCCTGACGCGGGTGACCAAGCTGGAGCTGCAGCAGCAGCAGCAGCAGGTGGTGCAGCTGGAAGGGGTGGAGAACGCCAACGCCCGGGCTCTGCTGGGCAAATTCATCAACGTCATCCTGGCCCTGATGGCCGTGCTGCTCGTCTTCGTCTCCACCATCGCCAACTTCATCACGCCGCTCATGAAGACCCGCATGCGCATCCTCAGCACCGCCCTGCTCGTCCTCTTCCTCCTCTTCCTCTGGAAGCACTGGGACTCCATCAGCTACTTCCTGGAGCACGTGCTGCTCCCCAGCTGATCCGCCCGTTCCTGAGGGGTTTTTGTTTCCCGACGAGGAGAGGGGACAGGGGGGGATGAGGGTCCAAAGCCTTCTTGGTTTGGCTGCTTTCCCGGCCCTCCACGGCAAT
The DNA here is from genome assembly GCA_910950805.1 of Acrocephalus scirpaceus scirpaceus. Lineage (NCBI taxonomy): Eukaryota > Metazoa > Chordata > Aves > Passeriformes > Sylviidae > Acrocephalus > Acrocephalus scirpaceus. The sequence continues at coordinate 4,801,895 of OU383797.1, forward strand.
CACTTGGATCTGGGATCCGTCGGCGCTCTGGGATGTTTGGGAAGGGTGGGATGGGCAGCGAGGAGGAGTTTTGGAAGCACTGGTGATTTCTGGTTTGGTTTATTTTTTTCCTAAGGAGTTTTGGGTGGTTTTTTTTTTTTTAAAGGTCATGCTGAAGCCCCCAGGAAGGAGATTTTCTCCAGGGGGTCTTTGGTTGGTGGGAAGGATTGAGCTGGACCAAACCTGGCTCTGGGAGAACTTCCAGCAGGGAGAAGAGGAGGGTTCACTGGGGCAGCATTTTCCCTTTCAGCCTTGACATCCAAGGCAGCAAAAAATTCCTGGGGATGGAATGAAAGCAAAGCAAAGGTGGGGACGGGAGGAAGCAGGGCCAGGACAAACACAGCAGGACACACACACGTCCCACCAGGCTCTGCCACCACCCAGCCAGGACAGGGCTGTGACACCGCCCCGGTGTCCCCAACAGGGGCTGGGCACACCCAGGGGAGTCAACACGAGCAGCACCCCCTGCACTGATTCCATCTCCTGATTCCCCAACTCCAAATTTTGGCTTTATTTGATCTCTTCAGGGACACCTGGACCTGTCCAGCCTCTGCCCCGTGTCGTGTGTGTGTGTGTGTGTGTGCGTGTGTGCGGTTTTTAATTTAATTCCAGACTCTTGTTTCCATTTGTGAATCGAAGCTGGTGGGGCGGGGGGGGGGAAAGGAGGGGCAGCAGCCGTCCCCCCCCTCCCCAGCCCCACCCCAGAGCACAGCATGCTGTCTCGGATGGTTCTTAAATTATTTCATACCTATATATTTATGTAATATATCTATACACACACACATATATATATAAATATATATATAAAATACCTGCACAGGCAGGGCCTCCTCTGGTGCAAACAGCAGCTGCTCCACTCGCTTTGAAACCTTTAATCTGCTTGGTCCCAGGTGAGAATTTGGCCCCAGGTGAGGATTTGGCCCTGTGGTGGTTCCCAGGGTGTTTGGGAGGGTTGAGGGTCCCTCTGCCACCCCCTCCATGCTCCCAGGGCCAAGCCAAGCCTCGAATCGGGGTCCCTGCATCCCCTCTTGAGCTGGGAGGTGATAAAGGTTTGATATCAAAGATAAGGCTCAGGGCAGTGCCCGGGAGGGATGCACAGGTAGGGACAGGGCAGAGCTCTGTGGAGGCTCCCTGGAGCTCCAGGTGACACCCAGGGCGCGTCCCCTGGGTCAGGAATGGTCACCGGAGCACGGAGGGGCTGGCCCGGGGCTGGGGGATCTGTTCCACCCTCAGCTCCGGCACAATTCCCTCCTCTGCCCCTTCCCAGCCAGGCGCATCCTGCACCGGCTCAGCACGGGAGGAACAAACCCGTGAGGAATCCAATCCCGAAATCCCCCGATCTCGGCTCCATCTCGATCTCTGCCCGAGCGCAGATCGGGAGCCCGGCAGGTGCGGCTGCCCCGACCCTGCCAGCCCCACGGCCGGAGGGAGGAGATGGGGGAAAAACCCTCGGTCCTGGTGGTTATCGGCGTCCGGCCGGGCAGGGAATTCCGCCGGAGGAGGGCGGGCGGGAAAGGGAATTCTGCGGGAAGGGGATGGATGCTCCGGGAAGGGAATTCTGCGGGGAGGGAATGGATGCTCTGGGAAGAAGGGGATGCTCCGAAAAGGGAATTCTGCGGGAAGGGGATGCTCCGGTAAGATGGGAATTCTCCGGGAAGGGAATGTTCCGGGAACAAGAGGATGCTCCGGGAAGGGAATTTTGGGGAAGGGAATTCTGCAGGAAAGGGATGCTCTGGGAAGCGAATTCTGCGGGAAGAAAGGGATACTCCGAGAAGGGGATTCTGTGGGGAGGGGATTCTCCGGGAAGAAGGGAATTCTCTGGGAAGGGCATGGATGCTCCGGGAAGAAGGGGACGCTCCGAAAAGGGAATTCTACTGGAAGAAAGGAATGCTTCGGGAGAAAGGGAATTCTCTGGGAATGGGATACTCCAGGAACAAGGGGATTCTGCAGGAAGAGGGTGACCCGAAAAGGGAATTCTGCGGGAAAAAGGGAATGCTCTGGGAAGGGGATTCTGTGGCGAGGGGGTTCTCTGGGAAGGGAATTCTGCGGGAAGAAGGGAATGCTCCGGGGAAAAGGGACTGCTCCGGGAAGAAGGAGATGCTCCGGGAAGATGGGAATGCTCCATGAAGAAGGGGATGCTCCAGGATGGGGATTCTCCGGGAAGAAGGGGATGCTCCGGGAAGAAGGGAATGCTCCGGGAAGAAGGAGATGCTCCGGGAAGAAGGGAATGCTCCATGAAGAAGGGGATGCTCCGGGAAGCGGATGCGGCGCCGCGGCCGCAGGGGGGCCCCCGGTCCCCGCCGCAGATCCCGGGGCCGCTCCGGGGCGGCGCTGCCCGTGAGCCCCGGCGGGGGCGGGGCCAGGGTCGGGGCGGCCCCAAGGGGCGGGGCCCGGTGTGGTGTCACACCCCCAATAACACATTAACCCCTTCCTGCCCGCAGCGCTGCAGCAGCGGTGACGTCACCGGATGGTTTGGGGTGGAAGGGACCTCAAATCCCACCCAGTGCCACCCCTGCCATGGGCAGGGACATTTTCCGCTGCCCGAGGCTGCTCCCGGCCCCATAGCCTGGCTTTGAACCCTCCCCTGGGGCAGCCACAGCTGCTCTGGGAAATCCATTCCAGGGCCTCCCCACCCTCCATTTAATAAATTCCCCGATATCTCATTGAACTGACCCTCGTAATTAAAATGTTCCTCCCCCTCGTGCTGCCACACAATGAAGGGGAGAAAGTTTTGGGCCAGGAGCCCCCCACGTGTGAGCCCTGCCACCCCCTCCGCCGGTGACACTTGGGGACATTCCCGTCACGGCTGGCACTGCCCAGCCCCTGGGACCTCGCTGGCAGCCCCGGAGGAGGCCCCAGTGTTGGGGCAGCCAGAGGAGCTCCTCCAGCCGGGCCGATCCCATCCCGGTGGGAATTTCGGGATCTTTTCCTTGCTCATGTCCCCATGTCCAGCTGTCCCCTCCAGCGAGCACGGATTGACCCGGGCCAGGCACGGGCCGAGCCCCGCTCTGATGGGGGGCACAGGGGGGCACTGGCACCATCCCACACCCAGCGAGGAGGTGACACTGGCGACAATTCCCGCATGGCATGAGCGGCGCGGGGCTCCCTGAGGACTCGCCTGGTCCCGGCGGGGTCAGGGGGGCTCACAAGGGCTCCCTTTGTGCGGGAGAGGTGAAGCTTTGACGTCAGCCCGGCAGGAATTCCTTAATTCCATTCAGGCCTCCCTGCCACCGCCGCTAATTGCGTTTTATGTAAGAGCCGCAGCTGCGCTCGGGGACGGCAGCGGGAGGGACAGGGGAATGTCCCCGCGGGACACGCCGGGCTGGTGGCACCGGGCACGGGGACCCTCGTGGGGCCGGGGGTCAGGCAGCGCTTGGGAGAGATTGGGGCGCTCAGAGAGGACAGAGCTCGCTGGGGACATCCTGGAGGCTTGTGGGGACGAGGGGCACAGCAGGATGTCCCCTGGGGTGGCACAGCAGGATGTCCCCCTGGGGTGGCACAGCAGGATGTCCCTCTTTCCCCTGCTTGGGGCGCCCCGGGGTGCCCAGGTCCTGCAGGGTGTGGCCAGCGCTGTCCCTGTCCCGTGTCACCGCAGCCAGCCTGGCTGAAGTGACAATTACAAATGACAATTACTAATGACAGTGCCACCATGGCAGGTGCCTGTGCTACTGCGGGCCATCCCTGTGTCACTGTGACCAGTGCCAGTGCCACCACGAATTGTGCCTGTGCCACCATGGCAGGTGCCAGTGCCACAATGACAAGTGACAATGCCACCATGGCAGTTGCCTGTGCTACTGTGGGCCATCCCTGTGTCACTGTGATCAGTGACAGTGCCACCATGGCAGGTGCAAATGCCCCTATGGCAAGTGCCAGTGCCACCATGGCCAGTGCCAGTGCCACCAGGAATGGTGTCTGTGCCACCATGGCAGGTGCCAGAGTCACTGTGGGCCATTGCTGTACCACTGTGACCAATGACAGTGGCACCAGGAATTGTGCCCGTGCCACTGTGGGCCATCCCTGCCTCACTGTGACTAGTGCCAGTGCCACCATGGCAGGTGGAAATGCCCCTATGGCAAGTGCCAGTGCCACCATGCCCAGTGCCAGTGCCACCATGACCAGTGTCTGTGCCACTGTGGGCCATCCCCGTGTCACTGTGACTAATGACAGTGCCACCAGGAATTGTGTCTGCGCCACCGTGCCCAGTGCCTGTGCCACTGTGACCAGTGCCTGTGCCACTGAGGGCCATCCCCGTGTCACTGTGACCAGTGCCACCATGGCCAGTGGCAGTGCCACCCCTGGGTTGGGTTGGTGGCAGTGCAGACAAAGCCAGGCCTGATTTATCCCCCAGCGTTGCCCTCCTGCTCTCCAGCTGCACGCCCCGTAAAATGATGTCCCACAAAATGTCCCCAGGCTGTCCCCTCACGGATGTCCCTGCGAACAGCAGAGACCCAGAGGGGCTCTGAGGCACCCGAGGCAGGCACAGCGCTGGGGTGAGGAGGAGGAGGATGAGGATGAAGGGATTGGGGAGGGGGAATGCTGGCAGCCCTCAATGGGGACACGGCGGGTCCCCGGCTGTCCCCTCCCCCCGGCGGCGTGGCCGAGCTTAGGCGGTAAAGCGAGAGCTGGTACCGGGGAGAACATGCCTGGCATTCCTGCGCTGTCTCCGGGGGAATTTCGGCCGTTCCACATGAAAAATGCTCCCTGCCCCGCGGGTCACCGTGTCTGCAGGAGAAATTTCCGAGCGGAAAAGCTCAAAGCGGCCAAAGCCACGGCTGGGGGCCAGCCCCGGGCACTGCGGGGCACTGGCGTGGCCAGGGCCACCGGGGCAGGTGCCAGGGCCACTGGGGGCCATCCCTGTGTCACTGTGACCAATGCCAGTGCCACCAGGAATTGTGGCTGTGCCACCAGGGCCAGTGTCAACGCCACCATGACCAGTGCCAGTACCACCATGAATTGTGCCTGTGCCATGGTGGCAGGTGCCACGGCTACTGGGGGCCATCCTCGTGTCACTGTGACCAATGACAGCGCCACCACGAATTGTGCCTGTGCCACCATGCCCAGCGCCAGTGCCACCGTGACCAGTGCCTGTGTCACTGTGACCAGTGCCAGTGCCACCATGGCCAGTGTCTGTGCCACTGGGGGCCATCCCCGTGTCACTGTGACCAGTGCCAGTGCCACCATGGCCAGTGCCAATGCCACAATGAATTGTGCCTGTTGCCACCATGGCAGGTGCTAGTGTCACTGTGGGCACTGTGTGTCACTGTGGCCAGTGACAGTGCCACCACGGCCAGTGCCTGTGCCACTGTGAGCCATCCCCGTGTTATTGTGACCAGTGCCAGTGCCACCATGAATTGTGCCTGTGCCACCATGCCCAGTGCCAGTGTCACCATGGCCACTGTGGGCCATCCCCGTGTCACTGTGACCAATGTCAGTGCTACCACGGCTGGTGCCAATGCCACAATGACAAGTGACAATGCCACCATGGCAGGTGCAAATGCCCCTATGGCAAGTGCCTGTGCCACCAGGAATTGTGCCTGTGCCACCATGGCAGGTGCCAGTGCCACAATGACAAGTGACAATGTCACCATGGCAGGTGCCTGTGCCACTGTGGGCCATCTCCACATCACTGTGACCAGTGCCAGTGCCACCATGGCCACTGTGACCAGTGCCAGGGTGACCCCGGCAGCCCCAGCCCGCCCCCAGCACCGCAGCAGAGCCCCGGCCGTATCCCACTCGTGGCCACTCCAATCATGTATTTAAAAATAAATCCTCCTCTGGAGCTGTGCGGGGGGAGAGAAGCTCGTGGAGGATAATGAAGAGGAATTTAATTAAGGGCACTGCCGGGAATGTCTCTCCCACAATAAAGATAAGGAGGATCAATTGCTGCTTCCCGGGATCAAAGCCGGGGCTGGAGGGGAAGCGGCTGCAGAGGGAGGGGGAGGCAGTGAGGGGAGGGCGCACAAGGGAGGGCGGCAGAGAGAGAGACAGCGAGATAAGATTACAGAAATCATTGATCGCGGCGCTCCTCGAGGGCTGGCGGGACTCGTGGGTCGATGGTGGGTGCCAAAATCCCACCCTGTGCATCCCTGAGATGAGCTGGAACAGCCAAACTCCCCATTTCTCCTCAGGAATGCAAAAATCAGAGTTAAGGTTCTGGTATTGAGGACATAGAGACAAAAAGGAGAGATCCTGGAATATACTGAGTTGGAAGAACCCATCGGGATTGCTGATCCAGCGCCTGGCCCTGCACAGAACAATCCCAAAATCCCACCCTGCCCATCCCTGAGATGAGCTGGAAAAGCCAAACTCCCCATTTCTCCTCAGGAATGCAAATATCAGAGTTAAGGTTCTGTTATAGAAGACACCAGGATTAAAAAAAAAAAAGAGATCCTGGGATATCCTGAGCTGGAAGAACCCACCAGGATCGCTGATCCAGCTCTGGCCCTGCACAGAACAATCCCAAAATCCCACCCTGCCCATCCCTGAGATGAGCTGGAACAGCCAAACCTCCCATTTCTCCTCAGGAACGCAAATATCAGAGTTAAGGTTCTGGTATTTAGGACATAGAGAAAAATAGGAGAGATCCTGGGATATCCTGAGCTGGAAGAACCCACCAGGATCGCTGATCCAGCTCTGGCCCTGCACAGAACAATCCCAAAATCCCACCCTGCTCACCCCAAGAGCGTTTTCCAAACATTGCCGGAGCTCTGGAGGGTTTGGAACCGTGACCATTCCCTGGGGAACATTTCCAGTGTCACCTCAACGGGAAGAACCTTTCCCTAAAACCCAACCCAGACGCTCCAGCCCTTCCCTAGGTCCTGTCGCTGTCACAGAGAGCAGAAATCAGATCTGTCCCCCCCAGGCTCTCCGTGCCCACCCCAGCACCCTGCCCTGCCCTCCCCGCGCCCCGGGAATGCCGGGTGGGATCGCTGCTCCATGGGAATCACGCCGCGCTCCCTTCTCAAGCCCTTCCCACGCGTGCAAAGCAGGCACGGGCGGCTGCCGGGGCTCCCCCGGGGGGGACGCGACCGACCGGCCCCGCTGGCTGGGCTGCCACCGGCTCGGCGGGGAGGTGGCACACCCAGATGCTGTCGCCGTGCCAGGCTGCCAGCCCGCTCCTCCCCGCCGGAGCCGGCTGAACCGCTTCCCCCGGGCTCGCAAGGAGCGGGTGAGGCAAGAGCCCAGCCCGGTTCTCTGCGGCGCTGCAGGGAATTCCCAGCGGGATCCTGTATTTTTTAGGCTTCAGAATTCTGCTGCTAACTGTTGCATGCTGATTCCTAGGAGAAACTGAGCTACAAGATTCTCGTTCTCAAAACACATTCTCATTATTGTAAATATCGATGTGGGCTAACCCTTCTCAGGATGTTTTCTCATCACACTGTTCCCCTCACCTGGTGTTTACCTAAGGAGAAGAGACGCAGTCCTTCTCTGACCAATCGCTGCCCTTTTAGTGCATTGTGTTATAAAAGGGCAAAGATAAAATAAAATAAAATAAAATAAAGCCTTTTGATGATCACAGAACTCTGTGTGTGTGCTTTATTGCCATTTCCCTGCTGTGATGGGATCCCAACCTGCTCCTGCCACGGCAGAGATGTCACAGCCCAGGTGAGCCCCCAGAGCGTGGAGCAGCCCCCCGGGCCCCCGTGGAGCTGGGGGTCACCGTTCCCCATTCCCCATCTGCACAAGCCGGGGTCCCACGGTGGCTCTGGGGTTGGGAGATGCTCAGCGTTGCCTCTCTGGATGATCAGGACTCCCAGGCAGGCTGGGCTGGGCATCAGCGTCCCGAATTTGGGATCAACCAGGCCCATCCCTCTCCAAAAACCTGTCTGGCTGCTGCTTTGCATTCCCAGGCAGGCAGATCCGCTGGGAAAATCGCCCTGGCCTGCAGTGCCGTGCTCCCTCCCCGTGTGAGACGCGGTGTGAGCGCTGCCGTGGGCGTGGAGGATTCCAAATGAGGCCAAAGCAGCTCCGGGCAGAAGCTTCTGGAACCTTCTGCTCCCCCCAGGTAGCGCCGTGCCCACCCCCGGGCAGCCCCAGGGGTGCTGGGGTCCCTCCGTGCACAGAGTCCTGGGCAGCACGGAGTAACCTTATACTTTTTATATATATTTATATATATATATATAAAACTTTAAAAATGATCCATTAGACAGCAAAGTATGAAGAGCTCATAGTAGAGGATGAAGCAATGATTTACTCTCTTAATACTTGGAGCAGAAATCCAGCTCTTACTCATGGTGGCACATCTAACAGTGTCAGGGCAGCAAGGAATAACTTTTTATATATATATATATATATATATATAAAAGTAACTTTAAAAATGATCCATTAGACAGGAAGGTATGAAAAACTTATAGTAGAGGATGAAGCAATGGTTTAATCTCAATATTTGGAGCAGAAATCCAGCGTTTACTCATGATGGCACATCAAACAGTGTTAGGGCAGCAAGGAATAACTTTATACTTTATTTATATATATAAAAGTAACCTTAAAAATGATCCATTAGACAGCAAAGTATGAAAAGCTTAGAGTAGAGGATGTAGCAATGGTTTACTCTCATAATACTTAGAACAGAAATCCAGCTCCTACTCATAATGGCACATCCAACAATGTTAGGGCAGCAAGGAGTAACTTTATACTTTTTATTTATATATATATATATATATAAAAGTAACTTTAAAAATTATCCATTAGACAGCAAAGTATGAAGAGCTATAGTAGAGGATGAAGCAATGGTTTACTCTCTTAATATTTGGAGCAGAAATTCAGTGTTTACTCATGGTGGTACATCCAACAGTGTTAGGCAAGCAAGGAATAACTTTATACTTTTTATTTATATATATAAAAGTAACTTTAAAAATGATCCATTAGACAGCAAGGTATGAAGAGCTGATAGTAGAGGATGAAGCAATGGTTTCATTTCATGATACTTGGAACAGAAATCCAGCTCTTACTCATGGTGGCACATCCAACAGTGTTAGGGCAGCAAGGAGCAACTTTATACTTTTTATTTATATATATAAAAAAGTAACTTTAAAAATGATCCATTAGACAGCAAAGTATGAAAAACTTATAGCAGAGGATGAAGCAATGGTTTACTCTCTTAATACTTGGAGCAGAAATCCAGCTCCTACTCATGATGGCACATCCAACAGGGCAGCAATCTCAGAACTCCAAGGTGTTGGATTCTCCAGCCAGGTTTCCTGACTGTGTGATTTTAGGAAAATAATCATGAGAGATTCAGACAGGAGAAAATGCTACATTAATTATCTATGCTTATCCTTCATTTATATATCCTTTATATACATATTTTATATGTATATGTCCTTTATATACATATTTTATATGTATATGTCCTTTATATACATATTTTATATGTCTATAAATGCATATTTTTGTCCTGAATATGCATTTATGTACAACTGTGCTGCTGCATTTCCACAGACTGATCCACCCACCCTCATCATTTAATATGGACATTTTTATTATCACGTTATATGTGCAGATGCAGCCCAGGATCTCAGAATCAAACATTGCACCGTGCTTTTTTTTTTCCATATATCATTCTCTTCATAACTTAAAACACTTGAAATTATAAGAAACACGTGGGCCTGATATTTCTGAGCCTTTGAGGATTTTTTAGCCTGCTAGTAGCAGCTGACTTCTTTCCCAAGGGAAAACTTCTCGACAAGGTTTTCTTCTCAAAACAATCTGGTAAAAAACAACATTTCTTTCTCAAAAGAATCTCATAAAACAACATTTCTTTCTCAAAACAACCTTGTCCAGGTGGTGTTTTGCTATTTCTCCAGTTTAAAAAATGGAATTAGAGAGGTGTCATTCCTATTCACCAGTCATGTCAATTCTGTATTGTAAGAGCTATAAAAGAGTAACAAGAATTAGACAATTAAGATTTTTTATCTTCTTTGCCTTCTGAATTTTGGAGTCTGTCATCTTTTGTGTCCTTCAGTGACAGAAACACATTCAAAATAGTTTATCCAGGGTAGGGGGATTTCAATATGTGTATGATATATGACATATTTCAATATATATATTGAAAAAACATATAATATAATATAATATAATATAATATAATATAATATAATATAATATAATATAATATAATATAATATAATATATAAATATATCAATATATAAAATATAAAATATAAAATGTATAATATATAATATATAATACATAGTATAATATATAATATATAATATACAATATATCATATATCATATATTACATATTATATTGTATATAATATATATTATTATATATAATATAATATATTATATTTATAAATATTATATATTTTAATATCTTATATTTATATATTTATAAATATATATTACATTTTATATATTATATATTGTATATTGTATTTTATATATTATATATCTTATATCATATATTGTATATTGTATCTTATATATTATAGATATTTATATATATAATTTTTTTTCAGTATATATATATTGAAATATATATATATATTTCAATTTCACGGTGACACGGCGGTGACAGGAGGTGTCACAACCCCCACGGCACCACCTGAGTCACGGCTCTGTCAGAGCTGCTCCAGACCGTGCCCAAGGGAGGAGAGCTCTCGTGGCTTTCACAACCCCGGAGTGTCCCAGGAGCAGCCCTGGGTGGGGATGAGGGGCTGTGTGGTTGTAGGACACGAAAAAAAGATGAAAGACTCCAAATATTTCAGAAGAATTATTTTAGAAAAGTTTTATTGTCTAATTCTTATTACTTTTTTATAAGTGTTCCAATACAGACTTAACATGATTGGTGAATAGGAACGACACCTCTCTAATCCCATTGATTAAACCAGAGAAACAGCAAAACACCACCTGGAGAAAGATTGTTTTGAGACAGAATAATTGTTTTCCCAGATTGTTTTGAGCAAGGAGAGTTGTTTTGCCAAGATTGTTTTGAGAAGAAGCTTTCTTGAGAAATTTTCCCTTAGAAAAAATCAGCAGCTGCCAGCAGGCAAAAATCTCTCAGACCCAGAAATATCCACAGGGTTAAAGGCAGGATTTGAGCTCCATGATCCTTGTGGATCCTTCCAGCCCAGGGAATTCCATGATTCTGTGGTTTATGGATCCCATCAGCTCATGGCAGGCATGATGGGGCGGATCCTGCAAGGACAGGAGATGTCCTGATGGTCCCACACACACAAATTTTGGACCTGATTCCCTCTGTCCCATTCCAGAGTTTCTCCCATGGGATGGGCAGAGCTGTCCTGCCTGGAGGAATCTTCCAGCAGAGACCCAGCACCCCAAAAAACATCACCACAGCTCCAGGAGGCCACTGGAGCTTCAGAGTGGCCACCAGTGCTGAACCAGCCAGGTCCCTGGGGCAGATCTGGGGTTGCATTTTTGACCCAGCACCCCAAAAAACATCACCACAGCTCCAGGAGGCCACAGGATCTTCAGAATGGCCACCAGTGCTGAACCAGCCAAGTCCTCAGGGGGGTCTGGGGTTGCATTTTGACCCAGGAGCTTCAAAGTGGCCACCAGTGCTTGACCAGCCAGGTCTCCAGGGGTGGGTCTGGGGTTTCATTTTTGGCCCAGCACCCCAAAAAACATCACCACAGCTCCAGGTGGCCACAGGAGCTTCAGGGTGGCCACCAGGGTTCAACCAGCCGGGTCCCTGGAGTGGTTCTGGGGTTTCATTTTTGGCCCAGGTGTGACCCAGTCGTTTCTTGTGCTCCAGAAAAATGGGATTAAAGTTTCCAGGCGCTGATTTCTCCCCCTTTTTTTGGGGGGCCTCTCCAGGCTGCCATTGAAGATGGGAAGGACTTTCATGTGGGGATTTCTCTCCTTCAGATCTTCAAAGAAATCCAGCGATCAAACAGGTGGTTGTGGAGGCATCTTAAAAAAAAATTACAAAAAAAAAACCTCTACAAAAAAAACTATTAAAAAAAAACTACAAAAAAAAAACCACTATAAAGAAAAGGAAAGAAAAACTATAAAGAAAAGGAAAAAAAAAAAAACCACTTTGAAAGAATCAGAGGCAAAGGAACACCTCAGCTTTGTTGTGTTAATTGTTCCGGCACTCAAAGTTCTGACAAAACGTCTCAGAAATCTCCCTGGCTCCGAGCCCGGGATGTGTCAGACACACAAAGAAAATCCCGACACAAAACCCGAGCAAGGGAAAACCGACGGCGAGAGAGCCCGACAGGAAGAAACAACCCCAAGGTTCCAAAGAAGGAGCTCGGCCTCGACCAGGGGGGAGGTGACACCCAAATTCCAGAGCTCCAGGGGCGTCATGAAGAGGCACCGGTTAATGAGAGCTGCCCCTGGCCCTTCATCCATCCCTTCCCGGCGGTTCTGGGAAGCTCCAGCGGGATCCAGCCCCATCCCCGGCGGTCACCGGCTGTCCCTGAGGTCCCCCCCGAGTTTGTTCCTCCGGGACAGCCCTGAGCGTCATTAATGGGCACCGGTTAATGAGAGCTGCCCCTGGCCCTTCATCCATCCCCTTCCCGGAGGTTCTGGGAAGCTCCAGCGGGATCCAGCCCCATCCCCGGGGGTTCCTGAGGTCACCCTGAGCCCGCTCCTCCCAACCTCAAAGAAAGGCTCGGTGGATCCGGGATTCCCGGCACAAGCCCGGGCAGGAGCCGCTGCCGGGGCTGACTCAGAGCCCCCGGGGCCAGGGGAGCGCCCTCAGCTCTGCCGGGAATCCCTCCGTGCTGGGAGTGGTGCTGGGGCTGCTCAGGGCTGCTCCCACCCCAAAATTGAAATATTCTCCCTCTGCCCACCCCGGGCTCTGGGTTAGCTCAGTCCCTCAGGGGTTTTAGGGAAAATATTTCAGGGGACAGGATAAAAGATTCCAAAAGAGGCTCTCACCCTCAGCTTCAGTCCAGGGCTCTATTCTCGATGGTTCCAGGGAGAGAGACAACAAGGAAGAAACAGGGATTTATCTAATTTTATCTAATTTTTGGCTGAGGAAAGATAGCTGGCCTGGGCCAATGAGGTCAGGAGTAGGAAAGATAGGGAGGAAGGGTTGAACTACATGGCACAGGATTCAGGGGGTCTCTGAGGGGAAAAAAACATTCCCCAGAGGAATACAACATAAAATTCCCTTTTTTCCCCGAGTCAAGCTCATTATTTATAACACTCCCACCCCAAAATTGAAATATTCTCCCTCTGCCCACCCCTCTGGGCTCTGGGTTAGCTCAGGTCCTCAGGAGATATAGGGAAAATATTTCAGGGGGGCAGGATAAAAGATTCCAAAAGAGGCTCTCACCCCCAACTTCAGTCCGAGGGTTTATTCTCGAAGGGTTCCAGGGAGAGAGAGAACAAGGAAGAAACAGGGATTTATCTAATTTTATCTAATTTTATCTCATTTTTGGCTGAGGAAAGATAGCTGGCCTGGGCCAATGAGGTCAGGAGTAGGAAAAATAGGGAGGAAGGGTTAAACTACATGGCACAGGATTCAGGGGGTCTCTGAGGGGAAAAAAACATTCCCCAGAGGAATACAACACAAAATTCCCTTTTTTCCCCAAGTCAAGCTCATTATTTTTAACACTCCCACCCCAAAATTGAAATATTCTCCCTGTGCCCACCCCTCTGGGCTCTGGGTTAGCTCAGTCCCTCAGGGGTTTTAGGGAAAATATTTCAGGGGGACAGGATTAAAGATTCCAAAAGAGGCTCTCACCCTCAGCTTCAGTCCGAGGGTTTATTCTTGAAGGGTTCCAGGGAGAGAGAGTGAACAAGGAAGAAACAGGGGTTTATCTAATTTTATCTCATTTTTGGCTGAGGAAAGATAGCTGGCCTGGGCCAGTGAGGTCAGGAGTAGGAAAGATAAGGAGGAAGGGTTAAACTACATGGCACAGGATTCAGGGGGTCTCTGAGGGGAAAAACCATTCCCCAGAGGAATACAACACAAAATTCCCTTTTTTTCCCCTGCTTTCTCAGGGCTCTGCCGCTGCTCAGGGAAGGATGTGGATCCCAAAGTAACCCCCGGTGAGAGGGGGGATCCAAGAGAGTCACAGACACACTACCCAGCAAAAATTCCCATGAAAAATCTTTGGGAATGCCCAATTCCCATGGCTGAATGTCCCTATACCTGTCCTGGTATATATGTCCCAAACTCCGTGATGGAGCAGTGAGCAGCACCAATTTCCCCCAGAAGCAGCAGGAGAAGGATCCAGGCTGGATAATCCCTTGGGACAGTGAACAGAGGGGAAATGATTTAATTTAAATTTATCTTTTATGTTTTTCAGACTCTGTGCTGCCCAGGGGTGCAGCTCTGAGCTCACAGTGTCAGTCACCTCCCCTCACAGAGCAGACAGACAAAACAAATCCATTTCTGCTCCACACCAAGGACAACTTTCAGGCCCAAAAGCACAAGCAAGGGTGGGCTGGAGGGAGAAAACAAAAAGGAAAAGACCTCACAAAATGAAGTTGTAATTGGACAATTAAACCCCAATATGCAAACGGACCAAAACTTATAAAAATGTAAAATCTCGTGAGGGGTCCGCCATTTTGTGACCGGTCCGCCATTTTGTGACCGGTCCGCCATTTTGTGACCATTCTCAGACCACCCTGGGTGCAGCCTTGATCAGGTTCTTGTAATGCCCAGGGTGGATCCTGAAGGCCTTTAAATAAATCTTTACTTTATTCTCCAGCTGTGTCCAGTCTCTGTTCCAACTCAGCCTTCCCAAGGCATCAGTTCCAGTGGATATAAACCCACAGGATAACCCCTGGTGTCCCTCACCCTCATCCTCCAGGAGAATTCATCTCCAGTGTCCCTCATCCTCCAGGAGAATTCATCTCCTCGGTGTCCCTCATCCTCCAGGAGAATTCATCTCCACGCTGTCCCTCATCCTCCAGGAGAATTCAACTCCTCGCTGTCCCTCATCCTCCAGGAGAATTCATCTCCACGCTGTCTCTCATCCTCCAGGAGAATTCATCTCCGTGTCTCTCTCCCGCTTTTCCTGTTCCTCCCCCGGAGCCCAGCCCCGCTCCCACACCCTGCCGGGGCAGCGTTTGAGGCTGAAGTCACCCCCAAAAAATGACATTTTCTGAGGTCATCCCCAGCCGCCCCAAACCCCCGCGGGGCCGGGCAGGGCGGGGCGGGGGCTGCGGGAATTGCCAATTCTCCGGGATGAAAGGGCTGGATGGATGAAAGAGCCGCCAATAATGGTGGGGGGCTGAAAGGGGAGCTCAGAGGCAGCGGAAATCAAGGCTGGGATAAAAGGAGCGTTTCCAGGGGCTGGCGGGGGAATTCCGGGAGTGAAGGGATGGGGGGAGGACACCGGGGTGTCCCCGGGCTCCGGCTGCCTCCGGCACTGCCTCATCCAAGGGCATTTCCCACCCTTCCCGTGGCTGTGGATAAAGCGGGAGGGGACTCGGAGCGGCCCCGGGGAGATGTCTCAGCTCAGGGAGGGGCTGACGTGACCACGACAGCGGGACGAGCTCTGCTGTCACCAGCGGGGACACGGGGTGGGGTGGGCAGCGCGTTGCTCACACCCAGTGGTGCCCACCCAGAGCTTCAGAGTGGCCACAGAGTGGCTGACCTGGTCCCCAGGGTGGGTCTGGGGTGGCATTTTGGGCTCAGATGTGACCCAGCCATTCCCTGTGCTCCAGGGACAGCTCACACACCCCAACATTCCCATTAAAATCTTTGGGAATGCCCAAATGGCCATGCCCGAGTCCCTGCACCCGTCCTTGGCAGGGCAGTCCCAAACCCCGGGATGCAGCACCCAGAGCTGCCACGGCTCCAAAAACAGTGTGGGGATGTTTTCCTGCAAATCCCGAATGAAACAGGACTGCAGCATCCCGGGATGCTCCAACAGCAAACCCAAAGAGGAGCCTCTGTTCTGTGCCTGGCTCATCCCATGGATCCCATCCCATCCCATCCCATGGATCCCATGGATCTCATCCCATGCCAATCCCATCCCAGGGATCTCATTCCACAGATCCCATCCCATGGATCCCATCCCATCCTATCCCATTGATTCCATCCCATAGATCCTGTAGATCCCGTAGATCACATAGACCCACCCCATGGATCTCATCCCATCTCATCCTTTCCCATTCCATGGATCCCACCCCACTGATCCCATTCCATCCCACCCCATCCCATGGATCCCCCGGGATCCCATCCCATCCCCTCCCGGCAGCACGCAGGGCCCCGGGACTTTGCCCGGGCTCTCCCGGGGCGGTTTCCAGCGCTCCCGAGTCCCTCAATGGCTCGGGAAGCACGCGGGGAATGCGCGGCGGGGGGGCCGAGCGCGGTGACCCCCGGTGGCCCTGCCCGGTGGGACAGGGGTGGCATTCCGGACACGGCCCTGCCACCCTGGCCCCGCGGGGCAGAGGAGGGGCCTGGCTGGGAACCGGGAATCCTCAGGGAACAGGGAAAGGGATTTCCATGGCACAGTGGAGAAGGGGATGGAGGGGAAGGGGGGAGAGGCAGCTCCTGCCACCAAAACGCGGGGATAGCCCCCAAATTCAAACCCACGGGGGTTCAGGGATGTGAGAGGCAGGGCTGGGAAATGAGGGGAGGAGAGGAGGGATCGTGATCCCCCACTGTCCTGCTTCCATCACAGCTTCCCCTAAATTTTGGGCTCTGTTTGTCCGGAGCAGCTGTTCAGCTTAAAAATCCAAACGTCCCATTCTGGAGAGCACTGAGCCCCCACATCAGCAGTGTGCCCAGTCCCAGTTCAGCACCCCGGAACACAGGGGAGGCACCAGTTAAACCCAGTTAAACCCAGTTTGAGGAGGGGCTGAGCACACAAAGTGTGCAGGACGTGTCTGAGCTCACCTGGGCTGGAGCACGGCCCCATCCCAGTAGGACAGGGACGGGGACAGGGACGGGGACAGGGACGGGGATGGGGATAGGTACAGGGATGGTGATAGGGAAAGGGACAGGGATAGGAACAGGGACGGGGACAGGGATGGGGACAGGGATGGGGACAGGGATGAGGACAGGGGCGGGGACAGGGATGGGGACAGGGACGGGATGGGGACAGGGACAAGGGCAGGAAAAGGGATGGGGACAGGGACAGGGAAAGGGACAGGAACCGGGGACACGGACACCAGCCTGGCCCAGCCCCTCCCTCACCCGCAGCAATCAAAGTGACAACTCCACGTTACATTTACTTTTAATTTAATGTTTTTCTCCAGCCCGCGCTGGTGGAAGGAGGGAAAACACAAAACCTCCCCCGCAGAGGGGAAAAGGGCCAGCGTGGCCATAGTGCAAGGCAGCCGTGTGACACAAGGACACGGCCACCTCCCCAAAACCCCCCCGGGAGGTCTCTGCAGAGCCAGCACATCCCGTGCCGTACCCTCCACACCAGCCTGGACAAAGGCAATAAATAAACACACGGTGCCTCACCAAAGGCACCTAATTTTTTTTTTTTTCATTTTTTCTTCTCTTTTTTTCCCCACATTACAATGAGAGATGTTGGCATCACAGCATTTCCCAGCCCACACAGGCTTTTTTTAAAATTTTTTTTTTGGCCACGTCCAGTTTCTCAGCACTCAGAGGAGAAGGCAGAGCTGTGGCCTGGGGTGCCCCCAGCACCCCCAAAAAGCCCACGGGGCAGCACCTTGGAGCCCTGGCCAGCACCCTGCTACATCTGCAGCTCGTTTGAGGTATATCACCCGCCCCCTCCGTTACCTTGTGCAGCCAAAAAAACAGTGCAAAAAACCCAAAACCTTCCCCACCCTCCCACCCCAACCCTTTGATTTCACCCCCGTGATGAGATGAGTCTGTTCCAGTGAGGGGAGGGCGGCAGCCAGGACCCTCCGGGACCCCCCAGCCCCTCCTCGGGGGTCACTTTGGGGGGGTTTTGGTCCATTCAATGTCACAGCCCCCCCGAGGCTGCCAAAGAAATCCGGGGGATGAGGATCAGCAGCACCGGCAGCCCCGGGGAGGGGAGGGAGGAAGGGAGGCTCAGCCCCCTCCCCAAAACCCACCAAACCCCCGGGGGTGAAATTTGGAGCTCCAGGGGTGCAAGTGGGAGCACCACACACCCGGGGGTGCAACTGGGAGCTCCAGGTATGCAACTGGGAGCTCCAGGGGTGCAATTTGGAGCTCCAGGGGTGCAACTGGGAGCATCACACCCCCAGGGGTACAATTGGGCACTCCAGAGATGCATTTGGGAGCTCGGGGGGTGCAATTTGGAGCTCTGGGGATGCAATTGGGAGCACCACACCCCCTTGAGGGGAGCCCTGCAGGGAGGGAGGTGGGCTCAGCTCAGTTTCACCCCCACGGTCACAGCGCGCCGCCGGTAGAGCTCGGTGTCATTGTCACAGCCCGCCAGGGACGCGCTGCTCTCGGCCAAGGGGCTGCGGCAGTGGGTGACAGTCCAGCGGCGCAGCCGCCGCCCTTCCTCCCGCTCCTCCTCCTCCTCCAGCCGCAGGAGGTTCTCGGCGGACACGCAGCCCCGCATGGCCCCGGCGCCGGGGGGGCCGCGAGAGGGCAGGTCCAGCTGGTCGAAGGACTCGGTGGACAGGATGCTGTCCTCGCTGACGGCGCTGGCCGGGCGGGTGCGGGGGGCCTGGGGCAGGGAGAGCTCGGTGAAAGCCCCGAAACCCGGCCCGGGGGAGCCGCCAGGCCCGGGGGAACCGCCAGGCTCGGGGGAGCCGCCAGGCTCGGTGGTGCCACCCGAGGAGAATTTGCCGTTGTGTTTGAGGATTCCTTTCCTGCGGGCTGGGAGCCCCTGGGATGGAGGTGAGGAGGGCGACTCGGCAAACACGGGCCCGTCCAGGTCCAAACTCCCCGCGTCCAGCACATCCCCAGACTCGGAGCACTCCAGGGATGAGTAATAGCCTGACTCCCGTGCTGAGGGTTTCTTCAGGATTCCCTTCTTGGGCACGGCCGCGGGCGCTGCTGTGGCTGTTCCAGAGGGCAGGATCCTGGAGATCCCCTCACCATCCTCACCTGACAGCAGCCCAGGGCCAGGCACCTTCTGCTCACACGAATTCCTCTTCTTCAAGATACCCTTGGGTCTCTTCAGGATGGACTTGGAAGGGTTCTCGGGGCCAGCAGGCACCTCCTGCAGCCCGTGCGAGATGTCGTTCTCTTTTTTGGATTTCTTGAGCGAGCGCTGGCGCTCCAGGGCCACGCCGGGGATGTGCTGCTTGAGGAAGCAGCGCACCTTGGAGCCGTTCTCCAGCAGGGGCCGCGAGGAGCGGCGCAGCCACTCGGCCACCGTGGCCAGCGGGGATTCGCTGCTCTCCCGCAGCAGCTCCTGCTCGCCCAGCGGCATCCGGTAGCCCCAGTTGACCCACCAGTGCGTGGCGATGTCCTCGATGGTGGCCCGGCGTTCGGGGTTCACCATCAGCATCCAGCGGATCAGCCCACAGGCGTCTGGGGGAAAGGATGGGTCAGGCACAAGGAGGGGACACAGAGGAGGGGACACACAAGGGGACAAGAGTGGGTGGCCCTACCTGAGAGCTTGGTGGGCTCCCGGTAGTCGCCACTCGTGATCTGCTTGACCAGAGTCTTGTAGTCGTGGCCGTCGAAGGGCATGGTGCCGTGCACCAGGATGTAGAGCAGGACACCCAGGGACCAGCTGTCCACCTGGGAAAGGGACAGAGGAGCCTGGAGGGGATGGCAGGACTGGGATGTCCCTGTCCCCACCCCACTCAGGGTGGCAGCAGCCACAGGGAAGGGACAGAGCGTGGGGCAGGACCCCAGCGCACCCAGTAACCCCGCAGTGCACGGGCTTGGGGGTGCCTTTATCCCAAAATAAATTGGGAAAATCCCCCAGAACATTCCCAGACCCCGCAGGGAGGCCCGACCCACCTCGGGGCCCTTGTAGGGTCGCCCGTTGATGATCTCGGGGGACGCGTACAGGGGGCTGCCGCAGTACGTCTGCAGGAGCTTGTCCTGCTGGAAAACGTTGGACAGCCCGAAATCTGCAATCTGGGGGGGAGAAACACCAAAGCTGTCATCCACCAAAGTTCCCTTTCCCAAATTCCCCTTTCTCAGAGCCTCCTTTCCCAGTGTTTCCCTTTCCCAAAGTTCCCTTTCCCAAAGTTCCCCTTTCCCAAAGTTCCCTTTCCCCGAAGTTCCCTTTCCCAAAGTTCCCTTTCCCAAAGTTCCTTTTTCCCAAAGTTCCCCTTTCCCAAGGTCCCCCTTTCCCAAAGCCCCTTTTCCCAAATTTCCCTTTCCCAAGGTTCCCTTTCCCAGAGCTCCTTTTTCCAAAGTTTTCCCTTTCCCAAATTTCCCTTTCCCAAGGTTCCCTTTCCCAAAGTTCCTCTTTCCTAAAGTTCCCCTTTCCCAAATTTCCCTTTCCCAAAGTTCACCTTTCTCAAAGTTCCCCTTTCCCAAATTTCCTTTTCCCGACTTTCCCAAGGCTGAAACTTCCCCTGCAGCTCTCCGGGGATGAACCTGCTCCAAACCAGGGCTGCCCTGGGTTCTCAATCCCCTCAGGGGGCACCCCCAGCCTGGTCTCCCACCCCTGAGTCTCTCCTGTTGCACCCCCAGCCTGGTCTCCCACCCCTGAGTCTCTCCTGTTCCTCTCAGCCTCCCCAAAACCTCATCCCGGCCCCGGCAGTGGGAGCAGAGCGGGAAGGCAAGGCTGGAAACACTTCCAGGCTTTCCTGCAGCTCCTTCCCAGGCACCCCAGGCTGCACCTTGCACAGGTGCTCATTATCCTCATTACAGTCACCTCACACCAGGCACGAGGTTCTGTGGCTGCCCTCGAGCTCCCAATTACAAAATTATCCCCGCTGGAGATAAATCCTGCAGGCTGTTATCAGTGACCGTGGGGATCCCTGGCCCAGCCAGGGCCGTGCCCTTTCTCCAGGGCAGAAATCTCCACCCTGAGCCCTGGGGGAGCTGGGGTTTCCCAGCTGGCATGTACAGAAAGCAGGAAAAGAGAAAACCCTCAGAAAAACCCTCCTCATCCAGCCAGGGCACTCAGACTTTGCCCTCTTATCAGCAGGCTGGTATCAGTTATGGCTTTACCACATCTGCTCGGCCTCCAGGCCGTGCCAGGGAGCAAACAGCATTCCAGGAGGTGCCAGAGCTGGAATCACTGCCCTGAGTGCACTGAGGTCACCCCCTGTCCCTCCAGGCCCCTCAGGTGACACCTCTGGCCGTGCCAGCCGCTCACCTTGATGTTCCCATTGGCATCCAGCAGGATGTTCTCCAGCTTCAGGTCCCGGTGGACGATCCCATTCTGTAGGGAAGAGCAGGGGTTAAAAAATGGAGGGTTTGAGGGACCCTCAAAGTGAGAGGGAGGTCACAGCAAAGGGGGCAGAGGAGCCACGAGGGGCTGGGTGGCCCAGCCTGGGTGTGGTCCCAGGTCTGGGTGGCCCAGCGTGGGTGTGGCCCCAGGGAATGGGTGGCACAGCCCGGGTGTCGCCCCAGGGATGGGTGGCCCAGCCTGGGTGTCACCTCAGGGATGGGTGGCCCAGCCTGGGTGGCACCAGCTGGGCAGCAGGAGCAGGGAGGTGCCTGTGCCAGGTGTCACCCAGGGCTCCTCCATTGTCCCCAATGTGCCAGCACCACCAGGGCACAGCTGTGGGCCACCCCCTGTCCCCACTGAGGGCTGAGGCCGTGGGGCATCCTCCAGGGAGAGCCTTGGGCTGGAGGGTCCTGTCAGGGTAAAATCCACAGTGCCAGGAGGGTCCTGCCAGGGTAAATCCACAGCCCTGGGGAGGGTCCTGCCAGGGCATCACCCACAGCCCTGGGAGGGTCCTGTCAGGGTAAAATCCACAGCCCTGGGAGGGTCCTGCCAGGGTAAAATCCACAGCCCTGAGGAGGGTCCTGTCAGGGTAAAATCCATGGCCCTGGGAGGGTCCTGTCAGGGTAAAATCCACAGTGCCAGGAGGGTCCTGCCAGGGTAAATCCACAGCCCTGGGGAGGGTCCTGCCAGGGCATCACCCACAGCCCTGGGAGGGTCCTGTCAGGGTAAAATCCACAGCCCTGGGAGGGTCCTGCCAGGGTAAAATCCACAGCCCTGAGGAGGGTCCTGTCAGGGTAAAATCCATAGCCCTGGGAGGGTCCTGTCAGGGTAAAATCCACAGCCCTGGGAGGGTCCTGCCAGGGTACAATGCACAACCCTGAGGAGGGTCCTGTCAGGGTACAATCCACAGTCCTGGGAGGGTCCTGCCTGGGTAAAACCCACAACCCTGAGGAGGGTCCTGCCAGGGCATCACCCACAGCCCTGGGAAGGTCCTGTCAGGGTAAAACCCACAGCCCCAGGAGGATCCTGCCAGGGTAAAATCCACAGTCCCAAGGAGGGTCCTGTCAGGGCACAATGCACAGCCCTGAGGAAGGTCCTGCAGCTTCCCATTCCCCTCAGGAGCAGGACAGGTGACCCAGGGCTCGGCTTCCAGCCCCGCGGGCAGCCCTGGGCGTTTCCGTCTGCCGTCTGCCGCTGTGGGCAGGGAGGTGACAAAGTGCCAGGCCGGGTTAGTCACCCCCGCCGCGCAGAGGCCGAGCCGGGACCTCCCAAAAGCTGCCGGGGCACTGCCACACCCTCCAGAGAAAGGCAGGGCCAACCCCTGGGCTGGGAAAGGTGGAGAGCCACGAGATCCTTTCACCTCCACAGGGCTCTGCACCCAGGGGTGGGAGCGCCCAGGAGCCCACCCAGCCCCTGTCCCACCGTGGAGGGGCACCCAGGAGCCCACCCAGCCCCTGTCCCACCGGGAGGGGCACCCAGGAGCCCACCCAGCCCCTGTCCCACCGTGGAGGGGCACCCAGGAGCCCATCCAACCCCTCTCCCAATGGAAAATCATCGATGAGAGCACCCAGGAGCCCACCCAGCCTTTCTTCCATTGGAAAATCATTGGGAGAAGCGCTCAGGAGCCCATCCAGCCTCTCTCCCATTGGGAAATCATCAGTGGGAGCACCCAGAAGCCCATCCAGCTTCTTTCCCAATGGGAAATCATCGATGGAAGCACCCAGGAGCCCACCCAGCCTTTCTTCCATTGGAAAATCATTGGGAGAAGCGCTCAGGAGCCCATCCAGCCCCTGTCCCATTGTGGGGGAGCACTCAGGAGCTCATCCAGCCTCTCTTGGGCCTGGAAATCATCAGTGGGAACACCCAGGAGCCCATCCAGCCTCTCTCCCGCTGGAAAATCATTGGGAGAAGCACTCAGGAGCCCTCCCAGCCTCTCCCCCATTGGGAAATCATCAGGAGGAGCTCTTAAGAACCCATCCAACCTCTCTTGGGACTGGAAATCATTGGTGGGAGCACCCAGGAGCCCATCCAGCCTCTCCCGCTGGAAAATCATTGGGAGAAGCACCCAGGAGCCCATCCAGCCTCTCTCAGGCCTGAAAATAATGAAGAGGAGCACCCAGGAGCCCATCCAGCTTTTCTCCCATTGGGAGGAGCACCCAGGAACCCATCCAGCCTCTCTCCCACTGGAAAATCATTGGGAGAAGCACTCAGGAGCCCACCCAGCCTCTCTCCCATTGGGAAATCATCAGTGGGAGCACCCAGAAGCCCATCCAGCTTCTTTCCCAATGGGAAATCATCAATGGAAGCACCCAGGAGCCCACCCAGCCTCTCTTCCACTGGAAAATCATTGGGATAAGCACTCAGGAGCCCATCCAGCCCCTGTCCCATTGTGGGGGAGCACTCAGGAGCTCATCCAGCCTCTCTTGGGCCTGGAAATTATTGATGGGAGCACCCAGGAGCCCATCCAGCCTCTCTCCCGCTGGAAAATCATTGGGAGAAGCGCTCAGGAGCCCTCCCAGCCTCTCCCCCATTGGGAAATCATCAGGAAGAGCACCCAGGAGCTGCTCCAGCCTCTCTCGGGCCTGGAAATCATTGGGAGGAGCACCCAGGAGCCCATCCAGCCCCTCTCCCAATGGAAAATCATCAAGGGGAGCACCCAGGAACTCATCCAGCCTCTCTCCCACCAGGAAATCATTGGGAGGAATGCTCAGGAGCCCATCCAGCCTCTCTCCCATCAGTGGGAGCACGCAGGAGCCCACCCAGCCTCTCTCCCACTGGGAGATCATTGGGAGGAGCATCCAGGAGCCCACCCAGCCTCTCTCCCATCAGGAGGATTGCTCAGGAGCCCATCCAGCCTCTCTCCCGTCGGGAAATCCCCGGGAACCCCCCTGGGAGGCGGTGCCAGCCCACCTTGTGGCAGTAGTAGACGGCGGACACGACCTGGCGGAAGAAGTGTCGCGCCTCCTGCTCGGAGAGCCGCTGCCGCTCGCTGATGTAATCGTAGAGGTCGCCCCTGCTGGCGTATTCCATGACAATGACGATCTTGCTGCTGTTCTCAAACACTGCGGGACACCGGAAAGGGTTAAAAGGGACCCTCGGAGCTGGGGGATTTTCCTTAGGGCACTCCTGGTAACGAGCAGGCGGAGCCTTGATGGACCCAACCCTGCGCACCCCAATCCCGGCATTCCCCAATCCCAGCACACCTCAATCCTGGCACACCCCAATCCCTGCTCACCCCAATCCCTGCTCACCCCAATCCCTGCGCACCCAAATCCTTGTGCACCCCAACCCCTGCCCACCCCTATCCCTGCCCACCCCAATGCCTGCACACCCCAATCCCTGCTCACCCCAATCCCTGCACACCCCAATCCCTGCCCTCAGTCTGAACAGGGACCTGCAGGTCAGGTGACACCAGAACTGTCACCCACAGCCCCAGTGTCACCAGGGCTGCTGGCCCAGCAGCTCTGCCACCACCAAGGCTGTGGCAACACAGAAGCTGTGCCACCCCAAAGGCTCTGTCACCACCTAGGCTCTGTCACCACCTAGGCTCTGTCACCACAGTGGTGAAGTCACCACCTAGGCTCTGTCACTGCAGAGGCTGTGCCACCACTGGCTCTGCCATCACAGCACCTCTGCTGCCACAGCAGCTCTGTTATCACCAGCTCTGTTATCACCAGCTCTGTCACCACAGTGGCTCTGCCACCACTGGCTCTGTCACCACAGTGGCTCTGTCACTACCATCGGCTCTGCCACCACCAAGGCTCTGTCTGCCACCACAGGATCTGCCACCACAGCAGCTCTGTCACCACCAAGGCTCTGCCACCATTGAGGCTCTGCCACCACAGCAGCTCTGTCACCACCATCAAAGCTCTACCACCACAGCAGCTCTGTCACCACCATCAAAGCTCTACCACCACAGCAGCTCTGCCACCACTGGCCCTGCCACGACCAAGACTGTGCCACCACCAACTCTGTCACCACCATCGGCTCTGCCACCACCAAGGCTCTGCCACCTCCACCAGCTCTGCCACCACAGTCACTTTGCCCCACCGGCTCTGCCACCCCCGAGGTGACCCAGCGTGCAGCTCTTTGCTGGAACCCCCGCCCAGGGGACGGTGACAGTGCTGGCACAGCCCGGTGACCTTCCTGCCTGTTCCCATTGCTCCCAAACAAGGCTCCGGCCTCAGCCAAGAGCCGCAGCGTTTTCTTCCTGTTTGCAGAGCGGCACCTCGGTGTTTTTGAATTCCAGGCGCCGCTGGGTGTGAGTCAGAGCTCGCAAACACCGCGGAGGAGCTGCCAGCCCGCCCGCCTTTGTTTGGAGGACAAAAGGGCTCCGGATCCCTCACAAAGCGCCGGGAGCGGGGGCAGAGCCAGCCCGGGGAAAGGCACAGCGGGTTCCAGCCTCAGGACTCGGTGTCAGCTAAGCCTGACCCGCCTGTGGGTTTGGGCTGAGCCTGGTTCTGCTGGGACCTGGAGGAATTTCTCTGGGGTTATCCCAACCCCTCCCGGGCAGCAAAGCCCAGCCCTGGCCATAAAGCCAAGCCCAGCAGCAGGAACTCTCCCAGCACGCTGTGGTTTGGTTTTCCAGTGCTCCAGGGGAGGGAATGAGGATCTCCAGGAGTGAGGTAAATAAATCCTGCCTTGGGCTTAGAACAGATCCAGGGACATTCTGAATTCCCCAGGGTGACAGCCACACTCAGGCCCTGCTCCTCAGCTTCCTTCACAGCCCCACCAAATCCAGCTCCCAAAATCCACATTTGGAGCTGGATTCCAATGAGGAGGGAATGGGGATCTCAGGACTGAGATAAATAAATCCTGCCTTGGGCTCAGAACAGATCCAGGGAGATTCTGAATCCTCTGGGGTGACAGCCACACTCAGGCCCTGCTCCTCAGCCCCACTGAGGCTTCCAGCTCCCAAAATCCACATTTGGAGCTGGATTCCAATTAGGGGAGGATGAGGATCTCCAGGAGTGAGATAAATAAATCCTGCCTTGGGCTCAGAGCAGATCCAGGGAGATTCTGAATTCCCCAGGGTGACAGCCACACTCAGGCCCTGCTCCTCAGCTTCCCTCACAGCCCCACTGAGGCTTCCAGCTCCCAAAATCCACATTTGGAGCTGGATTCCAATGAGGAGGGAATGAGGATCTCCAGGAGTGAGATTAATAAATCCTGCCTCGGGCTCAGAGCAGATCCAGGGAGATTCTGAATTCTGAGGGTGACAGCCACACTCAGGCCCTGCTCCTCAGCCCCACTGAGGCTTCCAGCTCCCAAAATCCACATTTGGAGCTGGATTCCAATGAGGAGGGAATGAGGATCTCAGGAGTGAGATAAATAAATCCTGCCTTGGGCTCAGAGCAGATCCAGGGAGATTCTGAATTCCCCAGGGTGACAGCCACACTCAGGCCCTGCTCCTCAGCCTTCCTCACAGCCCCACTGAGGCTTCAGCTCCCAAAATCCACATTTGGAGCTGGATTCTCCTCGGAGGGAGGGGATGGGACAGGAATGGTTATTTCTGGAGCAGGGATTTCCCCTCACCAGGGAAAAAACAACCCGGGAGCATCGGAGTTCCCTGTGAGCGACCAGGACCTGTCACTCCCAGGTCCTGGAAGGGAGGAGAGAACCGGGCTAAACCCACCCAGGCAGGTTAAACCCACCCAAACTCACCCCAAAAACCTTCCCCAGTACCCAGATCATGGACACAGCTGGAAAAGGGAAGGGAAGGGAAGGGAAGGGAAGGGAAGGGAAGGGAAGGGAAGGGAAGGGAAGGGAAGGGAAGGGAAGGGAAGGGAAGGGGAAGGGAAGGGGAAGGGAAGGGAAGGGGAAGGGAAGGGGAAGGGAAGGGGAAGGGAGCCTCACCTTCGTGCACGGCGATGATGTGGGGGTGGTTGAGGGAGGACATGATCTCAATCTCCCTCCGGATGTGCACCAGGTCCTGCTCATCCTTGATTTTGTCCTTGCGGATGGATTTGATGGCCACCTGTGGGTGAGCACAGAGGGGCTCTGAGTTCCCGAGGGAAGGAATTCCTCCCTCCCTCCTTCTTCCCAGGCAAAATCCCCACCAGCCACTTCCCCCTGAGCCCCAGCCACGAGATACACAGAAACAGCTCCCAGAAAAGTGAATTTTATCCATTTGGGGTTTATTCTCCCCAAGCCTGCTGCTGCACACAAAGGAGAAGCTCACACCTGTGACAACTCCTCATTTTGGGGGGCTTGAGCCTCCTCCCAGGTAGCACAGACCGGATTTTTGAGGCTCCTCAAGATTTCTCCATCAGGTAGCACAGCCCCGCTCCTGATTTTTGGGGCTCCTCGAGCCTCGTCCTGCAGGTAACAGAGCCTAACTCCTGAATTTTGGGGCTCCCCGAGCCTCCTCCTGGGTAGAACAGCCCCACTCCTGAGTTCTGGGGCTCCTCAAGCCTCGTCCTGCAGGTTGCACACCCCCCCTTGTCATTTTTGGGGCTCTTCAAGGCTCCCCCATGAGGAAGCACAGCCCTGTTCCTGATTTTTGGAGGTCTGAGCCTCCTCCTAGGTAGCACAGCCCTGATTTTTGGGGCTCTCCAAGCCTTCTCCTGGGTAGCACAGCCCTGCTCCCAATTTTTGGGGGTTCTCGAGCTTCATCCTGCAGGTAACAGAGCCCTGCTCATTTTTGGGGCCCCTCAAGCCTTCTCCTGGGTAACACAGCCCTGATTTTGGGGCTCCCCGAGCCTCCTCCTGCAGGTAACACAGCCCTGCTCATTTTTGGGGCTCCCCAAGAGCCCTGCTCCTGATTTAGGGGGCCTGAGCCTCCTCCCAGCTAGCACAACCCTGATTTTTGGGGCTCCCCGAGCCTCCTCCCGGGTAACACAGCCCTGGTTTTTGGTTTTTGGGGCTCCCCAAGAGACCTGCTCCTGATTTTGGGGCTCCCCGAGCCTCCTCCCAGCTCTCACAGCCCCTCTCCCGGTTTTTGGGGGTCCAAACCTCCTCCCATGTCTCACAACCCTGATTTTTGGGGCTCTCTGAGTCTCCTCCCGGGTAACAAAGCCCTGTTGCTGATTTTTGGGGCTCCGCAAGAGCCCTGCTCCTGATTTTGGGGGGCCTGAGCCTCCTCCCAGCTAGCACAACCCTGATTTTTGGGGCTCCCTGAGCCTCCTCCCAGATCTCACAACCCTGCTCTCGATTTTTGGGGCTCCCCGAGCCTCCTCCCGGGTAACACAGCCCCGGTTTTTGGTTTTTGGGGCTCCCCAAGAGCCCTGCTCCTGATTTTGGGGGGCCTGAGCCTCCTCCCAGCTCTCACAGCCCCTCTCCCGGTTTTTGGGGGTCCAAACCTCCTTCCATGTCACACAACCCTGATTTTTGGGGCTCCCCAAGCCTCATCCTGCAAGTAACACAGCCCTGCTGATTTTTGGGGCTCCCTGAGCCTCCTCCCAGCTCTCACAGCCCCTCTCCCGATTTTTGGGGGTCCAAACCTCCTCCCAGCTAGCACAACCCTGATTTTTGGGGCTCTCTGAGCCTCTGCCCAGGTCACACAGCCCCACTTTTCATTTTTGGGGCTCCTCGACCTTCTCCTGCAGATAACAGAACCTGCTCCTCATTTTTGGGGCTCCTTGCCCCTCCTCCTGCAGGTAACACAACCCTGCTGATTTTTGGGGCTCCCCAAGAGCCCTGCTCCTGATTTTCGGGCTCCCCAGCCTCCTCCCAGGTCACACAGCCCTTTTATCGATTTTTGGGGCCCCCCGAGCCTCCTCCCTGGTAACACAGCCCTGGTTTTTGGGGCTCCCCAAGAGCCCTGCTCCTGATTTTGGGGGGCCTGAGCCTCCTCCCAGCTCTCACAGCCCCTCTCCCGATTTTTTGGGGTCCAAACCTCCTTCCATGTCACACAACCCTGATTTTTGGGGCTCCCCAAGCCTCATCCTGCAAGTAACACAGCCCTGCTCATTTTTGGGGCTCCCCAAGAGCCCTGCCCTGATTTTGGGGGGCCTGAGCCTCCTCCCAGGTCTCACAGCCCTGTTCTCGATTTTTGGGGCTCTCTGAGCCTCCTCCCAGGTAACAAAGCCCTGCTCATTTTTGGGGCTCCCCAAGAGCCCTGGTCCCGATTTTTGGGGCTCCCCAGCCTCCTCGCAGCCCCTCTCCCGATTTTTTGGGGCGTTTCAGGGATCTCATCCCCGCTGGAGCAGGGCCAGCCCCAGGAATGACTCAGGACACAACCACAACATCAACAACAACAACGTCGGCCAATTCCTGGGGTCAGGAAAAGGGAAAAAAAAAAACCCAAACCAGACCCAAACCCCACACCTCGCGTTTTGTTCGCCTCTAAACCACTTCATTTATTTAAAAAATAAAAAGTTGGGATGAAAGAGCACAGATCCCTCCTCGGAGCGGGGTGGGAGAGCCGGGGGAGTTTTTTTTTTTTCCAGGCTTCTCTTTGCCCTTCTCAAATTTTCCTGGGCCAGGAGGAGATTGAAAAGGGAGGAGAAGGAGGCGGTGAGAATGGGAGCCTCCTAATCCCTTTTCAAAGGGGCTGCGGGCACACAATGCGCTCCAGGGCTGAATTTACAACTGAATCCAGCAGAACCTTTTCTTTCTTTTTTTTTTTTTTTGGCTTTTTTTTTTTGTCTTCTTTTTTTTTTCTGTTTTTTTTAAAATTATTATTTTCTTTTTTTTCTGGCTTCTTTTTTTTCTTTTCTTTTCTGGCTTCTTTTTTTTCTTTTCTTTTTTTTCTTTTTTTTTGTTTTCTTGTCTTATTTTTTAGCTTCTTTTTTTTCTTTTCTTTTTATTTTTGGCTTCTTTTTTTTTGCTTTTTTTTCTTTTCTTTGGCTTTTTTTCTTTTCTTTTCTTTTTTTTGGCTTCTTTTTTTTTCTTTTCTTTTTATTTTTGGCTTCTTTTTTTTTCTTTTCTTTTCTTTGGTTTCTTTTATTTTTTTTCTTTCCTTTTCTTTTTATTTTTGGCTTCTTTTCTTTTCTTTTTTTTTGCTTCTTTTTTTCCTTTTATTTTCTTTTTCTTTTGCTTCTTTTTTTTTTTTTTGCCTTTTTTTTTTCTTCTTTTTTTTTTTCTTCTCTTTTCTTTTTTTTTTTTCCCTTTTTTTTCCTTTTTTTCCCCTCCCAGACAAGAATGCGGAACAGTTTTTAATCCCATCCAGGGACCCTCGCTCCAGTCTCCAAGCAACGGCGAGAGAGCGGCCAGGGAGCCCCGGCGGGCCCGGGAGGTGCGGGGGGGACGCTCGGCCCCGGGTCCGGGGATTTATTTGGGGATTTTGGAAGCTTCGTTCCCTAAAGCCCGGCCCGAGCTTTGCTAAGCCGGACCTGTGGCACCCGCGGGAGGCAGCGGGGATGGAACCAGAGAGAGATCGGAGTCTGAAAGGGGCTCAGGTGGGCACATAGAGTCACTTTGTGCCCCAAAATCGCATTTTTGTGGCCCCAAATCCCATTCTGGTGCCCCCAAATCCCACTTTTGTGGGCCCCAAACCCATTTCTGTGACCCCAAATCCCATTTTGGTGGCCCCAATTCCCGTTTTTGTCCCCCAAAATCACATTTTTGTGGCCCCAAATCCCATTTTGGTGCCCCCAAATCCCATTTTCGTGCCCCCAAATCCCTTTTTTTTTTGCCCCCAAATCCCATTTTTTTTGCCCCCAAATCGCATTTTTGTGCCTCCAAATCCCATTTTTCTGACCCCAAATCCCCTTTAGTGCCTCCAAATCCCGTTTCTTCTGCCCCCAAATCCCATTTTGTGTCCCCAAATCCCATTTTTCTGCCCCCAAATCCCATTTTCCTGCCCCCAAACCCCATTTTCCTGCCCCTGAACCCCATTTTTGTGCCCCGAACCCCCTCAGGCAGCAGCAGGCAGGGCAGGAATTGCTCCTGGAGGATCCAGCACGTGTGGCAGCCGATGGACTCTGGCCAGGAGAAGTTCAATCACCCCAAGTTTCTGGATAAAGCCATAATGAAATTGTTTAAACGCTTCTGGGAAGCCCAGCCAGGTTTTCATTCTCCTGACCTTTGTTTGGCAGGTTAAATTTTAACAATTAATTTATTTTTTTCCCTCCCTGCTGCCGCAGTTCCCTGACCCTGGCAGAGCCTTCCTGCAGCCAGGCAGAGTCCCAAATTCCTGCTGGCTCCCTGTAAAGCCTTGGAATTCCAGGGCCAAAAATTTGGAGCATTTTTGAACTTTTCCTCGCTGTCCCAGAGGCTCAAACCCAAAAAAATTCTGAGCCAGGGCTCAGGGTGTGATCCATGATCCATAGAAAGGTGAAGCAGCTCCAGGAGATGCCCCTGGCAGTGCTGGATCCTCTCCGTGATGCCAAAATCAGTGATCCTAAAATTAGGGACCCCAAAATTAATGATCTCAAAATTAGGGAACCCAAAATTAGGGACCCCAAAATTAATGATCTCAAAATTAGGGAACCCAAAATCAGGGATCCCAAAATCAGTGATCCCAAAATTAATGACACCAGAATTAGTGAGCCCAAAAATCAGTGAGCCCAAAATTAACGATCTCAAAATTGGTGATCCCAAAATTGGTGATCCCAAAATCGGTGAGCCCAAAATTGGTGATCCCCAAAATTAGGGATCCCCAAAATTAGGGATCCCCAAAATTAGGGATCCCCAAAATCAGTGACCCCAATAAAAGCCTGCCACAAACTGACATCAGGAACCTGGGGCTGAATTTAATTTATGAGGAAAAAGGGCCACCCTTCGTGCCTGACTCAGTTTGCTTGGCACTGGGCCTCTGATTGCTAAAATTCCACTAAAATTCCAAATTAATCAGGATTTCTTCCAGAGGGAAAAGGGCCACTGTTGGTGCCTAACTCATTTTGTTTTACACTGGGCTTCTGACTGCTAAAATTCCACTAAAATTCCAAATTAATCAGGATTTCTCTCCCAGATTCAAGGTGCCACAAGCTGGAACCCTGGATTTGAATAAATCAGGATTTCTCCCAGAGGGAAACTCAGTTTGCTTTACACTGGGCCTCTGACTGCTAAAATTTCACTAAAATTCCAAATTAATCAGGATTTCTCCCAGATGGAAAACGGCCACCATTTATGCCTGACTCAGTTTGCTTTGCCCTGGGCTTCTGACTGCTAAAATTCCACTAAAATTCTGAATTAATCAGGATTTCTCTCCCAGATTCAAGGTGCCACAAGTTGGAATCCTGGATTTGAATAAATCAGGATTTCTCCCAGAGGGAAACTCAGTTTGCTTTACACTGGGCCTCTGACTGCTAAAATTTCACTAAAATTTTGAATAAATCAGGATTTCTCCCAGAGGAAAAAGGGCCACTGTTGGTGCCTGACTCAGTTTGCTTTGCACTGGGCTTCCGATTGCTAAAATTCCACTGAAATTCCAAATTAATCAGTATTTCTTCCAGAGGGAAAAGAGCCACCATTGGTACCAAACTCAGTTTGCTTTGCACTGGGCTTCTGATTGCTAAAATTCTGAATTAATCAGGATTTCTCTCCCAGATTCAAGGTGCCCCAAGCTGGAATCCTGGATTTGAATAAATCAGGATTTCTCCCAGAGGGAAACTCAGTTTGCTTTACACTGGGCCTCTGACTGCTAAAATTCCACTGAAATTCCAAATTAATCAGGATTTCTCTCCCAGATTAAAGGTGCTCCAAGTTGGAACCCTGGCTGCCCTTGGAGTTCCAAACTCCTGCCACAAACAGGAGAATCCCCAGCAGGAAAACAGCCAAAAAACTCCCACTGGAGCCTCCCTCCAGCTCCCTTTCCAAGTTAAAAAAAGCTTTGAATTACGATTTTTTGGGGTAGAACAGGTATTTTCAGCAGCTGCTGAAAGATGCGTGAAGCCACAACCCCGGGCAGAGCTTCAGAAGTTGTTCCAGGCTGCAGGGGCAGCGTGAAATGTGGATTTAAATCCTCCGTGGAGCAGAGCGGGATCAAAAGAGGTTCTGGAATGTTCCAGGTGCTCCTGACGCCACCGCGGGGCCCCCGAACGGGGTTGGTGACACCGAGGGGAGTCCCCAGGGAGGTCCCCGGGGGGTTGGGATTGGCTGAGGGCCAGGGAGGGGGAGCCGGGCTGGGAAAAATCCAGGCTAGGAGGGGAAGAAAGAGCCCGGAGGGTGGCCTGGAAACAGGTGGGGAAAAGGGAAGGGAGGAAAAGGGGAAGGGAGGAAAAGGGGAAGGAGAAAATAAAAAGAGGAAGGAGAAAATAAAAAGGGGAAGAAAATAAAAAGGGGAAGGAAATAAAAAGGGGAAGGAAATAAAAAGGGGAAGGAAATAAAAAGGGGAAGGACAAAAAGGGGAAGGAAAAAAAGGGGAAGGAAAAAAGGGGAAGGAAAAAAGGGGAAGGAAAAAAGGGGAAGGAAAAAAGGGGAAGGAAAAAAAGGGGAAGGAAATAAAAAGGGGAAGGAAATAAAAAGGGGAAGGAAGGAAGAAAAGGGGAAGGAAGGAAGAAAAGGGGAAGGAAGGAAAAAAAGGGGAAGGAAGGAAAAAAAGGGGAAGAAAAAAGAGAAAGAAAGAAAAAAGGGAAGGAAGAAAAAAGGGGAAGGAAGAAAAAAGGGGAAGGAAGAAAGGGAAAAAAGGGAAGGGAAAGGGAAATTGAAAGGGAAAGGGAAAGGGGAAAAGGAAGAAAAAAGGAAGAAAAAGGAAGAAAAAGGGAAAGAAAAAATGAAAGAAAAAAGGAAAGAAAAAAGGGAAAGAAAGAAAAGAAAGGGAAAGAAAAAAAAGGAAAGAAAAAAGGAAAGAAAAAAAAAGGGAAAGAAATAAAATAAGGGGAAAAAATAAAGGGAAAGGAAAAAAAGTTAAGGGAGCTAAAGAAAGAGGAGGGAAAACATCCAGCAACTCTCTCCCCGCCTAATATCGCAAGGATTTTTGTAAAGTTTGGGAAAGACACCCAGCAGGATCATCACTCCAGACAAAGCATTCCTAACAAGAAAAAAAAATCGATTTTCCCCAGACAAATAATTCATGGAAGTCCCCAAAACATCCCCCAGCTGCAGGAGCCTGGAATTTCCTGAGACTTTCCAACCAAATCATCCTGCTGGGAGTGCAGGTGGTTTAAAATTCCGAGAGAAACGAGATGGGTTCAGCACCCTCCGCCTCCGTCAGGGGCGATTCCCGATCCGCCCGAGGGGAAATCCCGGCGGATGGAGCAGCTCCGGCTTTTCAGCCCGAGCCGGTGCCGTGGGATCCCCGCCAGGGCTGCCCCGACCCTGCCCGCGCAACCCCGCGGGGTTTGGGAAGGGAAAATCACTTTGGGGAAGGAGAAAACCAGAGCCAGAGCTCGGGGTAAAATTTGGGATTTACCAGGCCTGGAAATGCTGAGAGATCTGAGGAGGAATTGGTGGGAAAACGAGAAATTTGTGGGGTTTGCTCCGAGGAGGAATTTGTTGGAAGAGTTGAGATTTGTGGGGTTTGGTCAGAGAAAGAATTTCTGGGAAGAGGAGAAATTTGTAGGGTTTGCTCCGAGGAGGGATTTGTAGCAAGAGGAGAAATTTGTGGGGTTTGCTCCCAAGAGGAATTTGTGGGAAGAGATTTGTAGGGTCTGCTCCGAAGAGGAATTTGTGGGAAGAGTTGAGATTTGTGGGGTTTGCTCCAAGAAGGAATTTGGGGGAAGAGAGATTTGTGGGGTTTGCTCCAAAGAGGAATTTATGGGAAGTGGAGAAATTTGTAGGGTTTGCTCCAAAGAGATTTGTAGGGTCTGCTCTGAAGAAGAATTTGTGGCAAGAGGGGAAATTTTTGTTGGTTTTGCTCCAAAGAGGAATTTGTGGGAAGAAGAGAAATTTGTGGGGTTTACTCCAAAGAGATTTGTAGGGTTTGCTCTGAGGCTTTTGCTCCGAGGAGGAATTTCTGGGAAGAGTTGAGATTTGTGGGGTTTGCTCCAAAGAGAAATTTATGGGAAGAGGAGAAATCTGTGGGGTTTGAGCCTCCGTTTCCCCCATCAAGCCGGGGAGGTGCTGCTGAGCAGAGCCTCGGATTTTCTGCCGCGTTGTTTGAGGGCTCCGTGGGTTGAATTTACACAAAACCGAGCGATGCTGGAGCCCGACCCGAGCGGCTCCCAGTGAGAATTCGGGCAGAAAACCGAGATTTCCGAGCCGCAGGTGCGGGTGGGGAACGCGGGGGGATCCTCGGCGCTGCGGGGGTGGGAGCTGCATTTCCAGGCCCCGGTGATGCAGCAATGCAGGGCTCGGATGGAAAGGGCAGAGATCTGATTTGGGATCTGATTTCACGGAGATTACACAAGGAAACCTCGCGGATTTGTCCCTCCCGGAGTGTCCCCGATCCCATCTCACGGCCCCTCGCAGCTCAGCCCGGCCTGCCCGGGGCTCTTTGTGTCCTTCCCACCCCTCGAGGCCGGGAATTCCCGTCCAAGGTTGAATCCTGCCGGATTCCCACAGGACAGAGCAGCACCCAGGGGATTCAATCCCCTTTTCCCTATGGAAAACTGAGCCACAGCCGGGCTGGGGTGAGTCAGGATTTTGGCGAGCTCTGGGTGCCCCACACGCTGTGAAAACCAACCCAGCCCGCGGCCGGGGTGAGAGGAAGGGAAAAACCCTCCAGACTCGAGTGCCGTGTTTGCTTTGGCGGCCGCGCCTCCGCCCGCGCCTTCCCCCAGGAAACGGCGCCGCGGTCAAGTGGGCGAGAGGAGCCGCAGCCCCCCCGGGAGGAGCGGGGAGCGAGCCCCCGTCCGGGCTGCCCCCGGCCCCGCTGAGCCCCCCCTGCAGCGCGGGGCCCGCACAGGGCTGCACCGAGGGGGACCGGGGGGTGCACCGGGCCCGGCCAGGGCTGCACCGAGGGGGGAGCGGGGGGTGCACCGGGTCCGGCCAGGGCGGCACCGAGCGGGGAGCGGCGGCGGAGAGCCGGGGGGTGCACCGGGCCGGGGGGTGCGCCGGGCTGAACCGGGGGATTCACCGAGGCGGTACCGGCGGCGGAGAACCGGGGGGGTGCACCGGGCCGGGCCGGGGAACGCACCGGGCTGAACCGGGGGGTGCACCGGGCCGGGCCGGGGAATGCACCGGGCTGAACCGGGGGGTGCGCCAAGGCGGTACCGGCGGCGGAGAGCCGGGGGATGCACCGGGCTGTGCGCCAAGGCGGTACCGGCGGCGGAGAGCCGGGGGATGCACCGGGCTGGGCCGGGGGATGCACCGAGGTGGTACCGGGGGATGCACCGGGGACGAGACGCTCGCAGCGGGGGATGCACCGGGTGCCGCTTGGAGGGGGGAGCACCCCAGGGGGAGGCAGCGCGGCCGGGCTGCGGGAATCGGGGAAAGCTCAGGGAGCACCGAAACACGGCGGGGATGCAGCGGGGACAGGGAGGGACGCAGTGGACGAGGGGCACACACCGGGGACAGGGAATGCACCGGACCGGGAATGCACCGAGGAGGCACCGGGGACGCCCAGGAGGCACCGGGGACGGCGGAAGCCCCTCCAGGACGATCCTTACCAGCTTCCCGGAGCGTTCCCGAGCTTTCTTCACCTTCCCGTAGGTGCCTTTGCCCAGCGTTTCCAGGAACTCGTAGCGGTGTTTGAGGTTGTGCTTGTGGTGGTGCCGCTTCACCGCCTGCTTCTTCATCAGCGGCCGCGGCGATTTGATCAGCCCCTCGGCCAGCGAGGCGGCCAGAGCAGAACCGGAGCCGGTTCCGGGCCCTGCCGCCCGCTCCATCCCGATCCCGGCTCCGGCTCCGCCGCCGCCCGGCTCGGCCCGGCCCGGCCCCGGCCGATAAATGCGGCGGCCCCGGTGGCCGCGCCTCCCCGCGCCCATTGGCGGCTGCCGGGGCCGCCCCGCCCGGGGCTGGGACCGGGGATGGGGGGGCCGGGACCGGGGATGGGGGGGCCGGGACTGAGGACGGGGGTCCGGGATTGGGGATGGCGGCTGGGACCGGGGATGGGGATCCGGGACCGGGATGGGGGTCCGGGATTGGGGACGGGGGTCCGGGACCAAGGATGAGGGGGCCGGGACCGGGGATGAGGGGGCCCGGGACCGGGATAGGGGGGCCGGGTCCAGGGATGAGGGGTCCGGGACCGGGGATGGGGGGGCCGGGACTGGGAACGGGGTCCGGGACCGAGGATGGGGGTCCGGGACCGAGGATGGGGGTCCGGGACCGGGATAGGGGGGTCGGGACCGGGATAGGGGGTCCGGGACCGGGGATGGGGGTCCGGGATTGGGGATGAGGGTCCTGGACCGGGAACGGGGGTCCGGGACCGGGGATGGGGGATCCGGGACCGGGGAGACCCCACGGGCAGCGCTGGGAGCGGAACCCAGGGGGAGGGGTTGGGGGCACCCAAAAATTTGGGGTGAAGGAGGAGATGTGGAGAGAGGGGGGACAGAGGGAATTTGGGACAGGGGAGAGGGGCAGGGGACAAAGGGGGCACGGGGGTGTTTGCAGGCGGGAGGGATTTTCCGGGGGGTGCAGGGTGAGGATTTCACCCAAAGGTTGGGGAGAGGAGCAGGGAGGGTCAGAGGGGCTTTGGAGAAGAGGAAATGATTCACAGTGACTGAGGGCAGGGTTGGACGGGATATTGGGATGAAATTCCTGCCGGGAGGGTGGGCAGGCCCCGGCACAGCTCCCCTGGATCCCTGGCAGTGCCCAGGGCCGGGTTGGACATTGGGGCAGCCTGGGACAGTGGGAGGGTCCCTGGCATGGCAGGGGTGGCGCTGGGTGATGTTTGAGGTTCCTTCCGACCCCAACCATTCCATAATCCCACAACGTGGGGCAAATTCCATCTCACAGCAGGGGCAGAGGGACGTGCACAGCCAGATTTGCACCCAAACCCAGTGAAAAAAGCGGAATTTAGGGCAAAATCAATCCGAGGAGAGGCCTGGGTGGGTGCAGCCTGTCCCTCCTCAGGGCCACCCTTTGCCCTCCCGGCCGCACAACCTGGGAGGGAGGAAAAGTTCTCCAGGCCCGAAGGCGGCTGAGGCTCCCTCGGCACCACCTCCTCCCCGTGTGGTCCGGCTGCGGTGAATCCGCGTTCGGAGATATTAAAGGAATGCGATGATTTCCCAGAACAGCCCCAAACAAAAGGGGTTTGCCCGGCTGGGTGTGAGGACGCGGCGGGTCGATGGCACGGCCAGATAACCGCGGCTTTACTCATCCCCAGCTGGGTTTTCCCAGCGCTCCCCCGCAGCCCCGGCGAGCTCTGGAGGAGCTGGGGGGGTCCCAAACCCCTGCCGGGGATGATCCAACCCAACCCCGCCGAGGTGACACGGAGGTGACACTGAGAGCTCTCAGTGCCTCGAGGCTGTGCCTCGGTGTCAGCGGAGCCCCAGGTGGGTGGCGCTGTCCCCTGGCTGGTTTTGTCACCGCGGGGAGGTTACAGAGGGACCTTCTGAGCACAGATGTGCCTCAGGGAAGGTGGACAAATCACGGACACAGCCTGGCACCGAACTGCTCCCCACGGCTGTCACCTGGTCCCACACACATTAAATGTCATTTTGATGCAATTGAGCCACTCCTCGTGGCTCTGACCTGTCCTGGATTTTCCCAGCGCTCCCCCGCAGCCCCGGCGAGCTCTGGAGGAGCTGGGGGGGTCCCAAACCCCTGCCGGGGATGGTCCAACCCAAGCCCCCCGAGGTGACACGGAGGTGACACTGGGAGCTCTCAGTGCCTCGAGGCTGTGCCTCGGGGTCAGCAGAGCCCCGGGTGGGTGGCGCTGTCCCCTGGCTGGTTTTGTCACTGTCCCCTGGCTGGTTTTGTCACCGTCCCCTGGCTGGTTTTGTCACCGGGATGAGGTTACAGAGTGACCTGAGCACAGATGTGCCTCAGGGAAGGTGGAGCCACAAGTCACGGACACAGCGTGGCACCGAACCGGTCCCCAAGGCTGTCACCTGTCCCAGTGTGGTCCCACACACATTAAATGTCATTTTGGTACAACTGGACCATTCCCCATGGCTGTCACCTGTCCTAGAGCTGTCCCACACACATCAAATGTCATTTTAGTACAATTGGGCTGCTTACCACTGCTGTCACTGGTACCTGCACTGTCCCACACACTTTAAATGTCATTTTGGTACAACTGGGCCACTCTCTGTGGCTGTCACTTGTCCCAGCATGGTTCCACACACATTAAATATAATTTTGATACAATCGGGGCACTCTCTGTGGCTGGCACTGGTCCCAGTGTGGTCCCACATGCATTAAATGTCATTTTGATACGATTGGGCCACTCTCTGTGGCTGTCACCTGTCCCAGCGCTGCCCCCCACACAATAAATGTCATTTTGGTACAATTAAGACACGCGGGTCTCTTCCCCTGCCACTGTCGCTGATTTTTGTGGCCACTGGCCCAGCGGCTCCTCCGTTCCCCGCAGAGATCCGCACCTCCAGCCTCTCCCCGAGC
Source organism: Acrocephalus scirpaceus scirpaceus (assembly GCA_910950805.1). Classification (NCBI taxonomy): domain Eukaryota; kingdom Metazoa; phylum Chordata; class Aves; order Passeriformes; family Sylviidae; genus Acrocephalus; species Acrocephalus scirpaceus. Next base: position 4,841,362 of record OU383797.1, read on the forward strand.
TGCACAAACCGGGGGAAAAAAAAAAATCTCTCCCGGCTTTAAAATCAGCCCGGGCCACCTGAAGACGAGGCTGGGCCGCAGCAATCATTGCGATAATGAATTGCGATAATGGATTGCGATCGAGAACGGGCGATAACGAGCGGCGATAATGAAGTGCGGTAATGAATTATTTACTGAGCGGCAGCGGGAGCCGTTTCCACGGGCAAGGAGGAGATAAACAAGGCGGAGAGGAGCTGAGCCGAACCCGGAGTGCCGCAATTCCAGAGGCAAAGCAAACAGGATCCTGTCCGGGCACGGCCCGGGGATTGCGGCAGGGCCGGGCAGGGAGGGCTCCAACCTCCCTGGCTGCGCCAACAAAGGGATTGCGAAGTGTCGCTGTCGCTGTCGCTGTCGTTGTCGCTGTCGTTGTCGCTGTCGTTGTCCCTGTCGCTGTCGCTGTCGCTGTCGTTGTCGCTGTCGTTGTCCCTGTCGTTGTCGCTGTCGTTGTCGCTGTCCCCGTCGTTGTCGCTGTCCCTGTCGCTGTCGCTGTTCCTGTATCTGTCGCTGTTCCTGTCGTTGTCGCTGTCGCTGTCCCTGTCGTTGTCCCTGTCCCTGTCGCTGTCGCTGTCCCAGCCCTGGGATCTCTCCCGGCTCATCCCCTCCCATCCCCAAATCTCCGGAGCTCACACCGAGCTCCAGGCACTGTTTGGTGTCCCTGTGGATTTCTCGGGATGCTTTTCCCGAGGTTTCCCCCCCACCGTGGAGTTTCTCTTTCTCTTTCCACCGGATAAATTCCTCTCGGCCGTTCCGTGCTGCGGCCGGGGAGGGAGGCTGAGCGATGTTTGTTCCAGGCCGGCTCAGGAAACCTTTCCCATTCTCATGGAAATGCCAAAGGCCGCGGAGCGGGGCCCGCTGGAATTCTCTGATCAGGATCCTCTGTTGTGGCAGCGCCCACGGCTTTCTCCGCTGGGAAAATCCACCGAAATTCCCCCGCCAGCTTCAGAGCTGGAAATCCCAAACCGGGCTTGTCCTTCAGCCCCGGTCCACTAAACCCAGCCTGAAATCCAGCCAGGAATTTGGCTCCATATCAGGGAAACCTGCTCCGAGCTCAGCTCGGCGCTTGGTCACAGCCGGAGCTCTGGCTGCGTGCAGGCTGCGAAATTTGTATTAATTAATTTATTAAAATAATAATTATTATAATTATTATTTTAACAAATTATTATTTAATAAATAATAATAATAATAATTTATTAATTTATTAAAATAAATACTCCAGCGTTATCCCGGCGCCGAAAATATCCTGGCCAAACTCTGTGGCTCTGCCTCGGGATTCGGTGGCCACAGGCTTTTTGTGGATTGGGAAAGGAATAAACATCACGAAAGAGAATTTCCAGCGGCAGGGAGACCTCCCACAGGGAAAGGGAGAGCTCCGGGAGTCATTAAAATGCCAGAGACAACAAAAAGTTCAACACTCGGCCCTGCAGCCCCCACATTCCTCACCTGCTGCCCGGGATGCTCAGGCAGGTGTGAAAGTCATTTTCCCTCTGGGAAATCCTCTGATCCTCCCCATCCATCAGCAGGAGAAGGGAAACCCATCAGCGCCAGTGGGAGCCTTTGGAAAAGTCATTTGTGGCTTTTCAGGGATGATGAGAGCGGCAGAGGCCACCCCGGAGCCCAGGAGCGCAGCTGGGGGTTCCATCTGTCCGTCCATCCATCATCCATCATCCATCATTCATCCATCCATTCATCCCTCCATCCATCCACCCATCCATCTATGGATCATCCATCCATCCATCCATCCATGTATTCACCATGGATCCATCCATCCTTCCCTCCCTCCCTCCATTCATCCCTCCATCCATCCATGTATCAATCCATCCATGTATTAATCCGTCATCCATCCATCCATGTATTCACCATGGATCCATTCATCATCCATCCCTCATCTATCCATCCATCCCTCCATCCATCCCTCATCCATGGATCTATCCATCCATCCATCCCTCATCTATCCATGGATCCATGGATCCATCCATGCATCCCTCATCCATCCATCATCCATCCATCCATGGGTTCATGGATCCATTATCCATCCCTCCATCCATCCATGTATCAATCTATCATCCTTCCATCCATGTATCCACCTGTGGATCCATCCCACCATCCATCCCTCATCCATCCATCCATGGATCCATCATCCCTCCATCCATGGATCCACACATGGATCCATCCATCACTCATCCTTCATCTATCCATCCATCCATCCATCCATCCATCCATCCATCCATCCATCCCTCATCCATCCATCCATCCATGGGTTCATGGATCCATCCATCATCCATCCGTCCATCCATCCCTCCATCCCTCACCTATGGATCCAGCCATCCATGTATCCACCATGGATCCATCCATGGATACATGTATGGATCCATCCATCATCCATCATCCATCCATCCATCCATGGATCCCTCGCTCCATCCTAATTTTTCTATTAAGCCACTCCTTCAAGTGGTTTAATAGAAAAAATTACCTTTTGTCCCAACTCCCCCACCCCAGGTGTCCCTGTCACCCTCCCGGGCCCTGGGGCTGTCTCAGCCCGTGGGGCTGCACAAACCCTGAGTCACTAAGAGGAAAAATAAACAAAATTCCCCTCAAAAAAAAAAAATCTAAAAAAAAGCTGGAGCTTTTATTTTGGGAGCAGGAAGCGTCAGTGTCTCAGGACGGTGACTCCACATCCGCCCCAGGACCGGCAGACGCCGCAGGAACGGGAAAAGCTGGAGGTGACTCCACTGCTGATGTCCCCACAGGGTTGGGGACATCCCGGGGATGAGCAGGGCAGTGACAGAGGCGCTTCCCGGAGCTCAATTCCCAACTCTCCAGAGCGGAATTCCAGGCTGAAACTGGAACAGCTCCCACACAACCAACCCCGTGCTGGGCTCCTTTTGGGAATTGTCACCCATAAAGGGTGGATGAGCTTCCTTTTGGGAATTGTCACCCACAAAGGCTGGGTGAGCTTCCTTTTGGGAATTGTCACCCCCAAAGGGCACAACCGACCCCAAAAAGCAGCTCTGACCCCCAAAATATTGTCCCCAACATCCAGGGCCAGCCCAGCCGCGTGTCCTGAGCCCATGGCAAGGTGCAGGAATTGTTTTTGCTCCACCACCGGATCCCTTGGAGGCCGTTCCTTGAGGAAGTTTCCTGTTTGTGCAAAGTCTGCTCGGGGACGATAAACGCTGATTTTTTGGCAGCTCAGCCTCTGTGTCGGAGCAGCCACCGGGGCTGAAAATCCTCTCAGGAACTCCGAGCCCGCGGAGTTCAGGCGAGGACACGGCCGGGGCCGCTCCGGGATTTTTTGTTTTTGTCGCTGGAAAACTCGAAAGGCTCGGCTGGGTTGGGATAAAGGCGAGCAGGGAGCGGAGGGTGCGGGGTCCCGGGGGCTGCCTGGGGCACAGGGACGGGCCCGGGGCTTTCTGCAGCCCCCAGGGACAGGAGGAGCCGCTTTGTGACATTTATCCAGGGAAAAAAGCTCAGCGGTTCTCCCATCCCAAGGGATTCACTGCAGAGCTCAGCAGGACCCAGCCCCGGGAACATTTCCTGGATTGGAGCTGGGCAGCAGCACCGGGGATTCTTTGGACCCAAATCCAGCTCTGGGAGGTGTTTGGGCTCCACGGGGATGTTTTTTCCGCGGGAATAAAACCCTGGAGGAGACGCGCAGTATCCGAGTTATTTGTTGGGCCTTGCAGCACCTGAAATGGGATTTTAGAGCCGCCCTGGCCCAGCACCGCCCGGCCGGGGCAGCCCAGGACAGCGGGAGCGCTGCCGGAGGTGCCGCAGCTCAGCCCGGGGATGCCATCTGCTGTTCACAGCTCCGGGCAGAGACCTGGGGCACCGCCCAGCCCAAAACAAACCACCCCAAAATAATTTAAATAACCCAAAACCGCCCTGCAGGCAGAGCCGGGAACGCCTGACCCGCCCGGAGCTTGGCTCGGGTCACATCTCTGTCACCTGTGACAAAACCCGGGAATTTGTGTCCTGCAGGATGGAATTTCCCAGGGAAGGGCGGGATGGAGGCGCAGCCTGAGGGAGGTGAACGCCGCCCTCACCCTCTGGATTCTGCTCGGCTCCATGGAGGGGAAAATCCACCCCGAGCCAGCTGCAGCTCCAGGATTGTCCCAGGGATTCCTGGGAGCTTGGGGTTCATCCCCAGGGAGATTCTGGAGCTGCTTTTCCCTCCGAGCTGCTCCTTTCCCCCTCTCTGAGAGCTCGGGGCACTCCCAGCTCTGATCCTGTCGCTCTTCAGCGAATCCTCCCGCGGGTTCGTTCTGTGCAGCCCCCCAGGAGCTCCGGGGGTACAAAGGGAAGGATCAGGCTCGGGGATGAGGATCCCTCCTCCCCCTGCTCCAGCTGAACAAAGCGCCGAGCCCCGGAGCCTCAAGGCCCGGGAATCAGGAGAAAAAAAGCCGGGAAAGGTTCCTTGAGGACAAAGGAAAATTCCTCATGGGCAGCCGGGCGCGGAGCGGAGGCGGCTCAAAGGGAATTCGCTGTGCCCGGGGTTGGGAGGGAGGGGAAAGCTCCTCTGCCCCTTCATTTCCCCTCCTGTTTCCCTCCTGCCTTTCCCCGTCATTCCAGAGCTCGGGATCGGGAGATCCCAGCTGGAGTGACGGGGAGAAGGAGCCGGGTCCCCACCGCCGCTCCCTCCATCCCGGCCGTGTCCGCGGCGGCCGCACGGTGTCCTCGGAGCTCTGCTCGGCATCCTCGGAGCTCCGCATGGCGTCCTCGGAGCTCCTCACGGCGTCCCTGGAGCTCCACACGGCGTCCCCAGAGCTCTGCGTGGTGTCCTCGGAGCTCTGTGGTGACGGGAGCGGCCCCAGACAGAGCAGGGACACCGCGGGGACATCGCGGGGACAGCGGGACCCCCTCCCCTCAGGCCAGGGTTAAGGGAGGGATGTGACACCTCGGGGGTGACCCAGCCACGGGGTCACGTCCCCACAAGTGCCCAAGGCCAGGCTGGACGGGGCTCGGAGCAGCCGGGGACAGGGGAAGGGACAGGAAGGAACAGGAGAAGGGTTTGGATGTCCCCGCCCATGGATGGGGTTTGGATCTTTCTGGTCCCTTCCAACCCCAATCCTTCCCCCATTCCCCGATCCCAGCCTGCCCTCTGTCCCACCTTCACACACCAGCACACCTCGGGCACAGCCCGGGCTCCTCCTTGGAGCTTTCCCAAAGCCAGCTTTTAATGGGACAAGCTGGAATTACATCCCAACAGTTCGGACAGCGCTCCCAAAACCTGCCCGAGGCAAACAGAACCCAGGAGGAGGCAGCAGGGTCACTTTGGTGTCACTTTGGTGTCACTTTGGTGTCACTTTGGTGTCACCAGAGCCACCCCCGTCCCTGGGGTGATGAACCAGGTCCTGGATTGCTCCTTTTCCCCAGTGCAGATCCCAAATCATCAAAGCAGCTGAAAAACGTTGGAAAACTGCAGTGTGAGGCCATGTCCACCTGACAGCCAGGCTGTGCCTGTCCTGTACCACCGGAGAGGGAATTCCCTTGGGAATTCATCCTCTGGGAGCAGCCCCTGCTGCAGCTCCTGCCAGAATCCCGAGGATTGCAGGAGAAGCCTTGCTGTGAAGGCAGAGAATGATCCCCGGATCCGGCTGCAGGGCTGGAGTTTCCTCTGGGAGAAAATCCATAGGGAAGCACTCACAGATCCCAGGATTGAGGAGGACACCACCACTGTCCCTCCTGAGCCACCACTGGGAGAGTCCCAATGCCTCCCAAGGTGTCACCTGTGGCTGGGATGGCTGCAGGGACACAATTCCCTGGGATCAATCCACACAGGGATCTCTGAAGTCCTTCCTGTGGGCAGGAGCCATGGAGAGCAGTTCCTGCAGCTCGGTGTCTCTGTGGAGCTGTGCAGAGCAGTTCCTGCAGCTCAGTGTCCCCATGGAGCTGTGCAGAGCAGTTCCTGCAGCTCAGTGTCCCCATGGAGCTGTCAGAGCAGTTCCTGCAGCTCAGTGTCCCCATGGAGCTGTCAGAGCAGTTCCTGCAGCTCAGTGTCCCCATGGAGCTCTGCAGAGCAGTTCCTGCAGCTCGGTGTCCCCATGGAGCTCTGGGAGCAGTTCCTGCAGTTTGGTGTCCCCATGGAGCTGTCAGAGCAGTTCCTGCAGCTCGGTGTCCTTGTGGAGCTGTGCAGAGCAGTTCCTGCAGCTCAGTGTCCCCATGGAGCTGTCAGAGCAGTTCCTGCAGCTCGGTGTCTCTGTGGAGGTGTGGAGAGCAGTTCCTGCAGCTCAGTGTCCCCATGGAGGTGTCAGAGCAGTTCCTGCAGCTCAGTGTCCTCATGGAGCTGTCAGAGCAGTTCCTGCAGTTTGGTGTCCTCATGGAGCTGTCAGAGCAGTTCCTGCAGCTCGGTGTCCCCATGGAGCTGTGACAGTGACAGGAGGGGACCCCTGCCCAGTGTGGGGGTTCCTCATGTGGGAACAGCAGCAGTGCCAGGCAGGGAGGCACTGGAATCCTTGGATGTGGTTCTGGAGGAGCTGCGAGGCTCCTACAGCAGTGGGATGGTGCTCCTGGGAACTGCCAGAACTGTCCCCAATGCCACTGCTGGGGACAGCCAGGGACAGGGACCTGGTCCAGGTGGATCCTCCTGCAGGCGGGCTCGGATCAGGAACCAGAGACACATGGATTGTTCCAGGTGGGATCTTCCTCTAGGTGGGCTCGGATCAGGAATCAGACAGACACACAGACTATTCCCGGTGAGATCCTCCTCTAGGTGAGTTCCAATCAGGAATCAGATGGGCACAGGGATCTGTTCCAGGCGGGATCCCCTTCCAGGTGGGTTCCACTCAGGAATCAGACAGACACACGGATCTTTTCCAGGTGGATCCTCCTGCAGGCAGGCTCAGATCAGGAATCAGACACACATGGATCTGTTCCAGGCGGGATCCTCGTGCAGGTGGTTTCCACTCAGGAATCAGACACACATGGATCTGTTCCAGGTGGGATCCTCCTCCAGGTAGGTCCCAATCAGGACTCAGACAGACACACGGATCTTTTCCAGGTGGATCCTCCTGCAGGCGGGCTCGGATCAGGAGTCGGACACACACACAGGGATCATTTCCAGGTGGATCCTCCTCCATGCAGGCTCGGATCAGGAGTCGGACAGGCACAGCGCCTCCACGGCCGTGCTGAGCCCCTGGCTGACGCCGCCCACGGCCAGCAGGCAGTCCCGCAGCGCGATGCTGGAGCAGGCGCAGCGCGGGGTGGGCATGGGGGGCAGCATCTCCCACTTGTTCTTCTCCGGGTGGAAAGCCTCTGCCGACTCCAGCACGGTCGGCTGATTCCCTGGAAGCACAAAAGGAGGCGCTGGATGATGTGGGAAGCACCATCGAGCATTTCTTGGCTGCTCTGCACCCCATCCCCTTACGGGGTTTGTTTTCCCACCAGCCAGCACCGGGATTTCTCCCTTTCCTGGGATGACAATTCCCACTTTTTTTTAAGGGTTCCCACAGCCCCTGAGGCTCACCCAGGCCCCCAGCCACGACAACTCTGCCCCGCAGGTAGCCGGCCACGAAGTCTGCTCGTCTTTTCTTCAGGTAGCAGGAGCGCTCCATCTTCATCCACCCACCTGGGGAGGACAGGACACGCTGGGGTTGGTGGGGTTTGTGGGGTTTGTGGGGTTTGTGGGGTTGGTGGGGTTGGTGGGGTTGGTGGGGTTGGTGGGGTTGGTGGGGTTGGTGGGGTCACCCACTCCTGGAAAAGCTCCCACCACTCTGAGCCCCTGGATCATGGCAGGGCACCCTGGGGTGATAAAACCCCACAGAATGGGTTGGGGTTGTCCCCAGGATGCTGTTGGGTCCAGCTGCCTCGGGATTGAGGTTTGCCCATTCCGTTTGTTAATGCTGGCTGGAAATCGTCCTCTAAGCTGAGCTCAAGGCAGCAGCAGGTGGGAGATCTGTGCTCTGCAAGGGTGGCAGAGCCCCAAACCCGGCCCTGTGGGTCCCAAACCCCAAACCCAGCCTGGTGTGTCCCCAAACCCGGCCCTGTGGGTCCCAAACCAGCCCTGTGTGTCCCGAGACTGCAAACCCCAAACCAGCCCTGTGGATCCCAAACCCCAAAACCAGCCCTGTGTGTCCCCAAACCTCAAACCCCAAACCCAGCCCTGTGTGTCCCCAAACCCAGCCCTATGTAACTCTAAACCCCTCCCTGTGTTCTCAAACCCCAAACCCCAAGCCCATCCCTGTGTCCCCAAGCCCAGTCCTGGGTCTCCAAACCCCAAACCCCAAACCCCTCCCAGTGACCCCAAACCCCTCCCAGTGACCCCAAACCCCTCCCTGTCTCCCCAAACCCCTCCCTGTCTCCCCAAACCCCTCCTCGTGTCCCCAAACCCAGCCCTGTGTCCCCAAACCCTTCCCTATGTCCCCAAACCCCAAACCCACCCCTGTGTCCCCAAATCCAGCCCTGTGTGTCCCCAAACCCCTCCCCGTGTCCCCAAACCCCTCCCTATATCCCCAAACCCCTCCCTGTGTGTCCCCAAACCCCTCCCCGTGACCCCAAACCCCTCCCTGTGTCCCCAAACTCCTCTCTGTGTGTCCCCAAACCCAACCCCATGTCCCCCAGCCCTATATCCCCAAACCCTTCCCCGTGTCCCCAAACCCCTCCCCATGTCCCCAAACCCCTCCCAGTGTCCCCAAACCCCTCCCAGTGACCCCAAACCCCTCCCAGTGACCCCAAACCCCTCTGGAAGGGCCAGCCCAGCTCCCACCTTGCTCGAGGTCGAACACATCCACGGTTCTCATGAACTTGGGCTGGCGGTAGAGGCGGCCCTGGCGCAGCCCCCCGAGGCTGAAGAGCTTCCCCTCGGTGGGCACGAAGCTGGAGAAGGCTCTTTTGTTGGGAATGCTGGGGAATTTGCTCCAGGAGCGCGTCTCCGTGTCGAACACCTCGAAGGCGTTGACGGCGTACTTGGATTGCCTTCCCCCTGGAAAAGGAGCGGGAATTCCGGCTGTTATAAATGCACGGAATACAGTTGGCTTTTCACAAATATTAAATTGAATTCTGTACGTAGAATGTAGGAATATTGTGCTGTATTTTCTTTTAATTAATAGAACTTAGAAATGTGATTGTAAACACATTTAGAACACTAAAGTCTATTGTTTTCTTGCATGAAGTTGCTGACTAAAGGAGCAATTAAACTTCTGTGTCTTGTTTAAATGAAAATAACCAGAGCTTTAAGAGAAGAATTTATAGACTTGTGTTATCAGATCGAACAGAGTCACTTGAAGTCTGTTAGATAGAATTGGGGGGAGTTGGGACTAAACAAAAAAAAATCACACTCAAAAAGAATGTTTGAATCGTGCATGTGAGTTTTTAAATCTGCAACAAGCTCGTGTATTTAAACAAAAAAAACTCTGTGTTGGCTGGTTCTGTGCCAGGCACCTTCAGCTGAGAAAATGTATTTTGCTTTTATCTCTCTCAATTGTCTGTTTTCTTTATTTTCTTTATTAAACTTCTAAATTTTTCTAAAAGATAAACCTCGTTTTTCACACGGCTCAGGGGCAGGAGGAGCCTCAGCTCTGCAGCCCCCTGAGTGAAACGGGATTTTTGCCTCTCTGTGCTTCTTTTCTTTGTTTCATGGCAGGAAAAAGCTGAATTTTCCAATTTCTCTCCCAGATATAACTTAGATCCCAGTTATCCCAGTGCTTGGATCCCAGTTATCCCAGTGCCAGAAATCCCAGTTATCCCAGTGCTTGGGTCTCAATTATCCCACTGCCAGGGATCCCAGTTATCCCAGTGCCAGGGATCTGAATTATCCCAGTGCTTGGGTCCCAATTATCCCAGTGCCAGGGATCCCAGTTATCGCAGTGCCAGAGATCCCAGTTATCCCAGTGCTTGGATCCCAGATATCCCAGTGCCAGGGATCTGAATTAACCCAGTGCCAGGAATCCCAGTTATCCCAGTGCTTGGATCTGAGTCATCCCAGTGCTTGGATCCCAGTTATCCCAGTGCTTGGATCCCAGTTATCCCAGTGCCAGGAATTTGAGTTATCCCATCTGTCAGGCAAGGAGGAGAAGGACGAGGAGGAGGAGAAAGAGGAGAAAGAAGAAGAAAGAAGGAGAGGGAAGAGAAAGGATGCAAAAGGAAGCAAAAGGAAGAAAAATGAAGGAGAAGGAAGGAGTAGGAATAAAAATGAAGGAGAAGGAAGAAAAAGGAAAAGAAGGGAAGAGAAAGGAAGAAGAAGGAAGAAAAAGGGAAGAGAATGAAGGAGAAGGAAGAGAAAGGAAGAGAAAGGAAGGAAAATGAGAATGAGGGGAAAATAAGAAAAAGGAGGCGAAAGGATGGAGAAGAAAGAAGGAGAAGGAGACAGAAGAAAAGGAGGCAGAAGGAGGAGGAGGAGGAGGAGGAGGAGGAGGAGGCCGGGCTGCTCCTTACCCAGCACGTAGATCTTGGTGCCCCTCAGGACGGACGTGGCCGCGTAGCGCGGGGTGGGCATGGCAGCCAGGGACACCCAGATGTCCTTGAGGACGTCGTAGTGCTGCAGGAAATTGTGGGGCCGCAGGTCCGAGCCCATCCCGCCCGCTGCGTACACCCTGTAATCTGGACAAGGCAAAAAAATCCCAAAATCCCATAAAATTATTATAGGGAAGCACCAGAAATCCATCCCTGCTCCCCTGCAAAAAAATCCTGTAAAACTGTGATGGGAAAGCAGCAGAAATGCTCCTTTCCTGCAAAAATCCATTCCACCTTGCAAAAAAATCCACTTGAGGAGCAGAATTTGCTGTAAATCCACAAGAAATTTGGATCTGAGCCGCTGGAGCTCGGAGCTGTCCAAAAACAGCCCCAGGGAGCAGCGGAGCCGCCGCCCCCGCGGCTCCAGGGATGGTGACAAACCCGGGGGTGGCTCTGTCGGAGCATCTCAGGAGGGTGGGAGGTGACAAACGCACCAGGCCCAACTTCTGGAAGCACACGAGACGTTTTGGAGATGAGCAAAGCAACCCTGGACCGTCGCCCGGAGAGATTTTGTGCCCGAGCACACAGAGACAAAGTCGGGAAAAAACCTCCAAGTTCATCAAGCCCAACCTTGAATCACCAATTTATCAATCAGATCCCTAAATCCTCAATTCTCAAACTTAATCAGTGCGGTTATTGGGTTAAAAATAATAATTAATAATTAATAATTAATAATTTAATAATATATAATAAATAATAAAAAATAATAAATTAAAAAATAATAAATTAAAAAATAATTTAAAAATTAAAATAATAATAAATAATAAATAAAAAGAAATAATAAATAAAAAAGAAATACTAAAAAATAAAAAAATAAAAAATAAAAACCAAATAATAAAATAAAAAATAAAAAAAAAAAAATAAAATAAATAATTTAAAAAATAAATAAAAAATAAAAAATAAAAAATAAAAAATAAAAAATAAAAAATAAAAACCAAATAATAAACAATAAAAACCAAATGATAAATAATAAATAATAATTAATAAATAATAATTATTAATTATTAATTATTAATTATTAATTATTAATTATTAATTATTAATTATTAATTATTAATTATTAATTATTAAATAATAAATATTAAATAATAAATAATAAATAATAAATAATAAAAATAAATAATAAATAATAAATAATAAATAATAGTAAAAGTAAAAATAATATAGGTGCTGTCTCGTTATTGGAGAAATTGCACTTAAAAGAGCTTGTAGAGATAGAGAAGTTCTCCATGTTGTACCTAGTTAGTTGGAGCACTGCAGAACTCACAGCTTGTGAGATTGTAATAAAGATAAGAATTAATAAATATCTGAGTCTGAGCACGAAAATCTCTCTGCCTTAGGTGGCAGTGCAGGATGTCACCAGCAGAATGTGTTCTGTCACCCTGGTTTTCGAAGCCTCCTGATGTTTACATTCTTGGAGTCAAGAGTTCCCACATTTTTACAGGAACACGATGTGTTTTGTGCATTCCTTCTTGGAGGAGGAGAAAATTGACAGCCTGTTCACCTGGGCAGTGTGGTTTAAAGGAGGGATGTCATCCTCCAACCCACTCTCACTTTAGAGAATCTATAAATTCTGAAAAACTGGAAATAAAAACTGTAAATAGAACTGTAAATAAAAACTTTAATTAAAACTGTAAATAAAGCTCTTTTTTGCCTTGGGTGACTGAGCATGTGGTGAGTGCTCATTTTGTGTCTCAGTGTGACACATTCAATCACCAGCTGTGGGAGCGGTTTCGTGTCTGTCCTGGGTTCCAATGTCAGCTGTGTTCTCTGTATTCCAAACTCTGTGTTCCATCCCCAGGAGCTGCTGGAACCAGCTGGGGCAGTGTTTCCCTTCTCTCCTGTCCATGGCCCAGCAATGCCCATGGCTCATGGGGAACTCCCTGCGGGAGCTGTCTCTGGTTCATGGGCCAGCAAGGAGCCACTGCAGGGCTCAGAGAATGAGATCAGCCCATGGGGAGATGCTCCGCCCAGGGGGAGGAGCCAAGCATTCCCACCTGGATAGAATCTGGGATTTGGGACAGCACAGGGAGCCCTGACCCACTGGACTCCCAGAGGACAAGAGCTGCCAGAGCTTTCTACAGGATCAGTGCTTGGACAAGAGCATTTCATCTGCACTGCTGCCACCACCCTGACTGACAGGGGTCAGGTTGTGTTCTGACTCTGTCAGGGGGTTGTTTTGTACTATTTTTATTTTATTTTATTGTATTGTATTATATTTTATTTTACTTTATATTACTTTACGTTACTTTACTTAATTTTACTTTATTTTACTTTATTATACTTTACTTTACTTACTTTTACTTAATTTTATTAATTTTACTTTATTTTACTTACTTTTACTTAATTTTACCTAATTCTACTTAATTTTACTTTACTTTATTTATTTTTCCTTATTTTACTTTATTTTACTTCATTTTACTTTATTCTACTTTATTTTACTTTATTCTACTTTATTCTACTTCATTCTACTTTTTTTCTTTATTCTACTTTATTTTACTTTACTTTCTTCATTTTACTTCATTCTACTTTATTCTACTTTATTTTACTTTATTTTACTTTATTCTACTTTATTTTACTTTATTTTACCTAATTTTACTTTATTTATTTTACCTTATTTTACTTTATTTTACTTCATTTTGCTTTATTTTACTTACTTTTACTTAATTTTACTTTACTTTATTTATTTTTCCTTATTTTACTTTATTTTACTTCATTTTACTTCATTTTATTTCATTTTACTTTATTTTACTTTATTCTACTTTATTCTACTTTATTTTATTTTACTTTATTCTACTTTATTTTACTTTTTTCTTTATTCTACTTTATTCTACTTTATTCTACTTTATTCTACTTTATTCTACTTTATTTTTACTTTATTTTTACTTTATTTTTACTTTATTTTACTTTATTCTACTTTATTCTACTTCTATTTTACTTTATTTTACTTCTTTCCTTTCCCTCTTATAAAATTGCATTTCCGACTTGCAATCCCTCACTACTTTTGCATTCAAACCAGCTCCGCGCCCTACAACGACAACTCACATCCTCATTTCCTCCACCCCCTAACCCAACACCCACCCCCCCGAGCCCCTCCTCGCCTTTGGCCGTCACCGAGATGCCCATGGCGGCCTCGCGGAGCGAGCTGCGCTTCCTCCAGCGCCCCTCGTCCGTGTGGAACATCTCCACCACCTTCAGCGGCTGCTGGTCGGCGCCCACGCCGCCGATCACCATGATCCTCTTGCCCAGCACCGTCACGGCCACGCCGGCCCTGGCCGTGGGCATGGCGGGCAGCGGCGTCCAGCGGTCGGCCTCGGGGGAGTAAACCTCGAAGGAATCCACGGCCACGCCGTTGTCGTCGCAGCCGCCCACGGCGAAGACCTGCCCGCCCGCCTCCACCAGCGTGGAGTACACCCGGCGGCTGGGCAGCGGCGCCAGGGATTTCCAGTGGAAGTCTTTGGTGCTGGGAAGCTCCATGGTGGATGCCGGGGTGGGGTTGGTGCTGGAAAAGAGGATTGAGGAATCACGGAGGGTGGAAATGATCTCCAGGATCAGCCAAGCTGTGCCTGATTGTGAGTGAGGCACCCAGGAATTTCTTGGACACCTCCAAACCTCCCTGGGCAGCTCCTTCTGAGCCTTTCCATGAGGAAATTCCTGCTGCTGTCCAAGCTGAGCCTCCCCTGGCCCAGCCTGAGGCCGTTCCCTCTCCTCCTGTCCCTGTTCCCTGGGATGAGATCCCAAATCCCCCCCGGCTGTCCCCTCCTGTCAGGGAGTTGTGCAGAGCCAGAAATTCCCCCTGAGCCTCCTTTGCTCCAGGCTGAGCTTCCCCAGCTCCCTCAGGATTCTCCAGGCCCTTCCCAGCTCCCTCAGGATTCTCCAGACCTTTCCCAGCTCCCTCAGGACTCTCCAGCCCCTTCCCAGCTCCCTCAGGATTCTCCAGGCCCTTCCCAGCTCCCTCAGGATTCTCCAGGCCCTTCCCAGCTCCCTCAGGATTCTCCAGGCCCTTCCCAGCTCTGCTCCCTTCCCTGGACACGCTCGAGCCCCAAAATTTCTTCCCTGAACTGAGGGAAAATCCCAGAGTGCAAACCCCACGCTGCCAGGAGAAGAGCAGGACCAGAGCTGCCCTCTCACTGTCACCTGTCCGCCGTGTCACTGCCACCCCCAGGACACCCCTCCCACTATCCCCTGTCCCCTGTGTCACCACCACCCCCAGAGCTGCCCGCTCACTATTGCCTGTCCCCTGTGTCATGGTCACCCCCCCCGGTCACCTGTCCCCTGTGTCACCTCTACCCCCAGAGCTGCCCTCACACTGTCCCCTGTGTCACCACCACCCCCAACGCTCCCCTCCCACTGTCCCCTGTGCCACCTCCACCCCCAAGTCACCTGTCCCTGTGTCACCTCCACCCCCACAGCTGCCCTCTCACTGTCCTCTGTGTCACCACCACCCCCAGCGCACCCTTCTCACTATCACCTGTCCCCTGTGTCACTACCACCCCGTTGTCCCCTGTCCCCTGTGTCACTGCCACCCCCACAGCTGCCCTCCCCTTGTCCCCTGTGTCACTGCCACCCCCAGTGCACCCCTCTCACTGTCCCCTGTCCCCTGTGTCACTGCCACCCCCAGAGCTGCCCTCCCACTGTCCCCTGTGCCACCTCCACCCCCAAGTCACCCGTCCCGTGTGTCACCACCACCCCCAGAGCTGCCCTCCCACTGTCCCCTGTCCTCTGTGTCACCACCACCCCCAGGGCACCCCTCTCACTGTCCCCTGTGTCACTGCCACCCCCAGGACACCCCTCCCACTGTCCCCTGTCCCCTGTTCCCTGTGTCACCACCACCCCCAGAGCTGCCCTCCCACTGTCACCTGTCCCCTGTGTCACCTCCACCCCCAGAACGACCCTCCCACTGTCCCCTGTGCCACCTCCACCCCCAAGCCACCTGTCCCCTGTGTCACAGCCACCCCCACAGCTTCTCTCCTATTGTCCCCTGTCCTCTGTGTCACCACCACCCCGAGCGCAACCCTCCTGCTGTCCCCTGTGTCACTGCCACCCCCAGGACACCCCTCCCACTGTCCCCTGTCCCCTGTGTCACTGCCACCCCCTGGTCACCTGTCCCCCGTGTCACCACCACCCCCAGCACACCCCTCTCACTGTCCCCTGTCCCCTGTCTCACCATCACCCCCAGAGCTGCCCTTCCACTGCCACCTCCTCCCTGTGTCACTGCCACCCCCAAGGGCATCCCTCCCACTGTCCCCTGTCCCCTATGTCACTGCTATCCCCAGGGCATCCCTCTCACTATCAGCTGTCCCTTGTGTCACCTGTCCCCTGTGTCACGGCCACCCCCACAGCTGCCCTCACATTGTCCCCTGTGTCACCACCATCCCCAAATCTGCCCTCTCACTGCCACCTGTCCTCTGTGTCACCTCCACCCCCAAGTCACCTGTCCCCTGTGTCACTGCCAACCCCAGGACACCCCTCCCGTTGTCCCCTGTCCCCTGTGTCACTGCCACCCCCAGAGCTGCCCTCCCCTTGTCCCCTATGTCACTGTCACCCCCAGGACACCCCTCCCGCTGTCCCCTGTCCCCCGTGTCCCCTCCACCCCCCCGCACCCCCGGTACCTTTCAGCGCCTCTCCATCAATCCCGCAGCTCCCGAGCCGCCTCAGCCGCTCACGCAGACACCCGGCCTAAAAATAAAAACCAAACAAAAAGAGGTGAGAAAAATAAAAAAAAGGGAGAAAAACAAAACCCAAAACCGGGCGGGAAGGTCGGAGCGGGTTGGTTCTGCTGCTTCCCGAGCTTTCCCCGCCCCCGGTGACATTGAAACCGGGCCTCGGCTCCTTCCCCGCCGGGGAACTTTTCCTTCTCTGACCTTCTGGATCGCTCCTCCTCATCTTCCTCACACCCCGAGCCAGGTGAGCCCCCAGCTCTGCCATCCCAGCCCGGTGCAAACCCGCGGGTTTTACTCTCCGTCATTAGTGGGGATGCTGATGAGCTTAATTAGTGAGGGAGGATGAGAGAGGGCGAAGGGAGAGCGACAAAAGCAGCGCTGGCCTTTGGAAGGGAAATTCCTTCCCCTCCAACTCCATAAAATCCGATTATTCCGAGCAGGGCTGGTTATTTTTATTTATCTTTCCCCAGTAAATTTTTCAGGAGCGCGCTAAACACCGTTGATGCCACGAGGATTGGGCATAAATAAATAAATCAATAAATAAACTGATAAATCCTGCTCGAGCTGTCACCCTCCAGCAGCAGGGCTGGGCCTGGGCCCATCCACAATTCCCGGTGGAATTCCCGGAAATTCCTGGTTCCACGACAGGACAAAGGAGAGCAAAGCCACGATCCAAAGCAGTGACAGCACATCCAGCCACGCTTCCCACCCTGCCAGAATCCAGGGAAAAATGGGATGAGCACCAGCCTGGATCCCGATTCTGCTCCGAGCAGCATCCCCGGAGCAGCTCCAGGCTTTGTGCCCTGGCGGTTCCCTGGGATTCTGCTCCCACCAATGATGGATTTCCTTTCCAGGTGAATTTTCATGGATAATTTCAGCCTGGGCCGGCTAATTAGCAAAGCAGAGCCAGCTGGATTTGTGTCCAGACATCCATAAAATTATTTTTTCTGTGCTTTCATTGCTTCGAATCCAAAGTGCTGGGATGAGACACAGCCAGCACCGCCAGCAGCAGAACCTGCCTGGGGCCCGGAAATTCCTCCGTCCAAAACTCAGGAATAATTGCCTGAAATGGCCAAAAAATTCCTTTTCAACATCCCAGAACGTGGAGAGCGCTTGGAGAGGGATGAGGATTTCTCTGGGCAGGTCCTCCATGGGAACAGCGGAGCGAAGAGCCGGGAATTCCGGCTGGAACCAAAGCTCTGCCCGGGAATTCCGGCTGGAACCAAAGCTCTGCCCGGGAATTCCAACTGGAACACAAAGCTCTGTCCAGGAATTCCGGCTGGAACCAAAGCTCTGCCTGGGAATTCCGGCTGGAACCAAAGCTCTGCCCAAGAATTCCAGCTGGAACCAAAGCTCTGCCGGGAATTCCGGCTGGAACCAAAGCTCTGCCCAGGAATTCCGGCTGGAACACAAAGCTCTGCCCGATTTCAGCTGCTTTGGCACATCAAGAATCTGCTCCCTGCCCCCGGCCCGGCCCCGGATCCTCCCCGGGCCCCTCCGGGCGGCCGCGATCCCGGCGGCTGCTGAGGGAGGGAGCGGGGCTGCGGGAGGGAATAGCGGCCGGCAGGAGGGGTCAGCGGTGTCACAGCTCCGGGACACGGATAAAAGCTGCTCTATTTTTTGAAAGAGCAGAAAGAGCTCAAATCGGCTTTTTAAAAATCCTGAATGGGCTGAAAAACCAGCAGAGCAAGGTGAGGTTGGGTTATGTCACAGCTGAGCTCAGGAGATTTTTTTAATTTTATTTTATTTTATTTTATTTTATTTTATTTTATTTTATTTTATTTTATTTTATTTTATTTTATTTTATTATTATTTTATTTTCTTTTATTTCATTTTTATTTTATTTTATTTTATTTTATTTTTTAAATTATTTTATTTTATTTCTTATTTTATTTTATTTTATTTATATTTTATTTTTTTCTTATTTTATTTTATTTTATTTTATTATTTTAATTATTTTATTTTCTTTTATTTCATTTTATTTTATTTTATTTTATTTTATTTTTAAAATTATTTTATTTTATTTCTTATTTTATTTTATTTATATTTTATTTTATTATTTTAATTATTTTATTTCTTATTTTATTTTCTTTTATTTTATTTTTTAAATTATTTTATTATATTTCTTATTTTATTTTATTTTATTTTATTTTCTTTTATTTTATTTTATTATTTTAATTATTTTATTTTATTTCTTATTTTATTTTCTTTTATTTTATTTTATGTCATTATTTTATTATTTTATTTTAATTTTTTATTTTTATTTTTATTTTTTTAATTTTATATTTTATTTTACTTTTTGTTTTTATTTTATTCTATTTTAAAATTTTATTTAATTTTATTATTTTTATTATATCTTATCTTTTATCTATTAAATAAATATCATTAGATTATTTATCTATTTATCTATATTTATTTATAAATATAGATATCTGTAAATATCTATATTTATCTATATTTATCTATATATTATTTATCTAATAATTTTAATTATTTTTAATTTTTATTTTATTTTATTTTATTTTAATTAATTTTAATTTATTTTAATTTATTTTATTTTATTTTAATTTAATTTAATTTAAGGCAAGAACCCACCTGCAAGAGCACAGGGTCTCCCTTCCCCACCCAGCTCCCACCAGGATCCTGACTCTGCCCCAGGAGCTCCTCTCCTGCCCCGGCCAAACACAGAAATGTTTTCCCAGCCCTGCAGCCCCTCCGGCTGCGTTCCCAGAGCTCCTTTTCCTCTTTATCTCGGCTGCCGAGGGAACGGGAACAGCTCGGGCCAGATCGCAGCTGGGAGAGGTCACAACAACCTCAACCCTGCCGGGCCTGCTCTGGGAGAAAGGCTGGAAAATTGGGATCGGAAAGGCTGGAAAATCGGGATCGGAAAGGCTGAAAATGTCGGATTTGGGGGCTAGCGGGGAAAAAAAAAAAGTACAGGAAAACCCCAACCTTTGCCACAAAAAGTAAGGAAATAAAAATCATCTTTCTCCACCCAATTTCTCGAAGGGCACCGCAAACTCCAAGCTTTGTTTGTGAGAATCCTGGGAGGACACCCAGGAGCTCAAAGCATCCCCTCCAAACAATCTCCAGCCAGGAATTCCCTCCCTCCCTCCCTCCTTTATTCCCGGGGATTTCTCGGGAATACTCACAGCCCCCGAGCCGCCGCGCCAGGTGGAGCAGCATGGCTGGAAACGCTCCGGATTTTCCCGACTCCTCCAGCATCCCTTTCCTCCCACTCCCCGCCGGGCTGCGAGCAACGCCGGGAGCAGCCGAGCTTTGGGAATTGCTGCGTGGGAAGAGAAAAAGGACAAAAATAAAAAATAAATCCGAGTAAATCCAGCGGCGCTGCTGTTCCCGCTGTGGAGGATGTAGGACACTCAGCTCGGGGAGGGTTTCCCCCAGCTGGGCTCCTCCTCGGGGCCGTGCGTGCGAATTCCCGGGGTTCCCGATCCATCCCGGAGCCTTTTATGGCGCAGGAGGTTCTGGAACGGCGGCGCTGCTCCCCCCGCGCTCCCCGCCCTAAAGAGGCGCCGGCAAAATTCCTGGGAAAGGGGAGGTAAAAATCGGGAAAGGCGGAGGTGAGAGGAGGGGGAGATTCCCTGGGAAGGGATGGGGTGGATCCCGGCGGGTGGATCCCAGGGATCGGCCAGGGAAGAGCCCAGCCCGTGGGTGTCATCCCAAAGTGGGGAAAAGGGGCGCGGTGAGGGCGGCTGGGGCAGCAGAATCCCAAAATTCTGTTCCTGCATCCCACAGGGGGCTTGGAGCAGCGGGATGTTGGATTTGGAGCCCATTCCCAAAATTCTGCTCCCTGCAGCTCCTGCATCCCACAGGGAGCTTGGAACAGTGAGAGGTTGGACCCTTTGGAGCTGATTCCCAAATTCTATTCCTGCAAAGGAGCTCAGAGCAGTGGGATGTGGGATGCTTTGGAGCTGATTCCCAAAATTCTGCTCCCTGCATCTCACAAGGAGTTCAGAGCAATGGGATGTTGGACCCTCTGGAGCCGATTCCCAAAATTCTGCTCCCACATCCCACAAGGAGCTTGGAGCAGTGGTTGGATATTGGACACTTTGGAGCTGATTCCCAAATTCTGTTCCTGCAAAGGAGCTCAGAGCAGCAGGATGTTGGACCCCCTGGAGCCAATTCCCAAAATTCTGCTCCCACATCCCACAAGGAGCAATGGGGTATTGGACCCTTTGGAGCTGATTCCCAAAATTCCTCTGCATCCCACAAGGAGCTTGGAGCTGCAGGCTATTAGACTCTTTGGAGCTGATTCCCAAAATTTTGCTGTCTGCATCCCACAAAAAAAGGAGCTTGGAGCAGCTGGATGTTGGACCCCTTGGAGTCCATTCCCAAAATTCTGCTCCCTGCAGCTCCTGCATCCCACAAGGAGCTCGGAGCAGCAGGATGTTGGACCCTTTGGAGTCCATTCCCAAAATTCTGCTCCTGCATCCCATGAGGAGCTCAGAGCTGTGGGATGTTGGATTTGGAGCCCATTCCCAAAATTCTGCTCCTGCATCTCACAAGGAGCTCAGAGCAATGGGATGTTGGACCTTTTGAATCTGATCCACAAAATTCTGCTCCCTGCATCTCCCACATCCCACAAGGAGCTCGGAGCTGCAGGATGTTGGACTCTTTGGAGCCCATTCCCAAAATTCTGCTGCCTGCATCCCACAAAAAAAGGAGGTCAGAGCAGTAGGATGTTGGATTTGGAGCCCATTCCCAAAATTCTGCTCCCACATCCCACAAGGAGCAGTGGGATATTGGACTCTTTGGAGCTGATTCCCAAAATTCTGCTGCCTGCATCTCACAAGGAGCTTGGAGCAGTGGGATGTTGGACCCCTTGGAGCTGATTCCCAAAATTCTGCTCCCACATCCCACAGGGAGCTCAGAGCTGCAGGATTTTGGATCCTTCAGAGTTGATTCACGAAATTCCGCTCCTGCATCCCACAGGGACCTTGGAGCAGCGGGATGTTGGATTTGGAGCCCATTCCCAAAATTCTGTTCCCTGCATCTCCCATATCCCACAAGGAGCTCAGAGCAGTGGAATTTTGCATTTGGAGCCAATTCCCAAAATTCTGCTCCCACATCCCACGAGGAGCTCGGAGCAGTGGGATGTTGAACCCTTTGGACCTCATTTCCAAAATTCTGCTCCCTGCAGCTCACACATCCCACAAGGAGCTCGGAGCTGCAGGATTTTGGATCCTTTGGAGCTCATTCCCAGCCTGCCACTCATCCCAGGATTTTTCTTCCCTGACCTGGTTCTCTCCAAAGGTGTTAAAAGAATAATTTTTTTCTCTTTCTCAAAGCGCTGCGGAACAACTTGGTGGAAAAATCCTTCAAGGAGAACGATCCTTCCCATCCAGCTCCTCCTCAGGGTCCATTGGATGTTCCCAATCCTTCAGGAACCCCCTGGAGCTGTTCTGGAGTTCTGGAAATCCTTGGCATTCCCAGGGAATTCTGCTCATGCAGCTTTTCCCACCAGCATGGAGCTCGGGGCTGGTCCCACAGGAGCATCCAGGAAAAATCCCATTCCTGAGCTGGAAAAATCCCGTTCCCAAGCTGGAAAAGTGCCATTCCCAAACTGTAAAAATCCCATTCCCAAGCTGGAAAAATCCCATTTCCAGGCTGGAAAAATCCCATTCTCAGACTGGAAAAATCCCTTTCTTGAGCTGGAAAACTCCCGTTCCTGGGCTGGAAAGGTCCCATTCCCAAACTGGAAAAATCCCACTCCCAAACTGGAAAAGTCCCACTCCCAAGGTGGAAAAGTTCTGTTTCCAAGGTGGAAAAGTCCCAGACTGGAAAAATCCCATTCCCAAGCTGGGAAAATCCCATCCCAAGCTGGGAAAATCCCATCCCAAGCTGGAAAAATCCCATTCCCACCCCATTTCCCAGCACCAGCAGTACCGAGCAGGATCCCAACCGGGTTCTGCCCCCAAATTCCTGCACAGATCCCGGGCTGCTCCCGTTGGGTGAGGCCGGAGCCTCTTTGGGAACATCCCCAGCCATAAAATCAGGAAAATGAGGGAACGGGCGGGAATTGGAATCAAAGCGCTCCGAATAAAGGGAATAAAAAGGGAATAAAAAGGGAATTCCCATCCCCGGGCCGCTGTTTGCGCCTCCCGTTGGATTTTCAGTGGGAGGAATCAATTTGCATTTAAATAAAACCTCCCCGCTCGGGGCCAATCCAGCGGGAAGAGCTTCAGTACACGGGAATTATTTCGGGAGAAATCCAGGCTGGGTTGGAACAGGGAATCTGGAATTAATTATGGCATTATTATTATTATTATTATTATTATTACTATTACTATTATTGCTATTATTGTTGTTGTTGTTATTGTTGTTAATGGTGGTGTAATTTCTATTACTATTTCTATTTTTATTTCGATTTTATAGGTCTAATTATATTTATATTTATATGGCTAATTGTATTTATATTTATATTTATATTTATATGGCTAATTGTATTTATATTTATAATTCTATTTCTATTTCTATTTAGATTTTATAGGTCTAATTATATTTATTTTTATATTTTATATTTATAATTTATAGGGCTATTTATATTTATATTTACATTTACATTTATAATTTATAGGTCCAATTGTATTTATATTTATATTTTAGATTTAGATTTAGATTTAGATTTAGATTTAGAATTAGAATTCTATTTCTATTTCTATTTCTATTTCTATTTAGATTTTATAGGTCTAATTATATTTATTTTTATATTTTATATCTATAATTTAAAGGGCTAATTATATTTATATTTATATTTACATTTATAATTTATATGTCTAATTATATTTATATTTATATTTAGAATTCTGTTTCTATTTCTATTTCTATTATAGATAGATTTTATAGGTCTAATTATATTTATTTTTATATTTTATATTTATAATTTATAGGGCTATTTATATTTAGAATTCTTTTTCTATTTCTATTTCTATCTTAGGTTTCTATTTCTATTTCTGTCTCGTGTTTCTATTTTTTCCCTATTTTAATTTTATTTTTATTTTTATAATTTAGCAGCCTGGTCCCAGATGACTCCAGATGCTCTGCAGGTTTCCAGCCAGCTC
Source organism: Acrocephalus scirpaceus scirpaceus (assembly GCA_910950805.1). Taxonomy (NCBI): domain Eukaryota; kingdom Metazoa; phylum Chordata; class Aves; order Passeriformes; family Sylviidae; genus Acrocephalus; species Acrocephalus scirpaceus. Next base: position 4,864,592 of record OU383797.1, read on the forward strand.
CGAGCCACTCAAATTTAATTAAAAACCATCTCCAAAGCTTTTCCCGTGCAGAAATCCCAATTTCCTGCGGGCTGGAGCGATTTCCAGCAGGAATTTCCTCATGGAAAGGGCACCCAGGCCTTGGAAGGGCCTTCCCAGGGAGGTTTGGAGTCGGTTTAGATTTGATTTTTGGTTGGGTTTGATTTGATTTTTGGTTGGTTTGATTTAATTTTTGGTTGGTTTTAATTTTTGGTTGGTTTTTATTTAATTTTTGGTTGGTTTTGATTTAATTTTTGGTTGGGTTTGGGGGTTTTTTCGCCGCTGTTTGATCTTGAAGGCCTTTTCCTTTTTTCCTTTTATCCTTTTCCCTTTTCCTTTTCTCCTTTCCCTTTTCTCCTTTTCCTTTTCTCCTTTTCCTTTTCCTTTTTCCCTTTTCCTTTTGTCCATTTTTCCTTTTCCTTTTTTCCTTGTCCATTTTTCCTTTTCCCTTTTCCTTTTCTCCTTTTCCTATTTCCCTTTTCCTTTCCCTTTTCCTTTTTCACCTTTTCCCTTTTCCTTTTGTCCATTTTCCCTTTTTCCTTTTTCCCTTTTCCTTTTGTCCATTTTTCCTTTTCCTTTTTTTCCTTGTCCATTTTCCCTTTTCCCTTTTTCTTTTCTCCTTTCACTTTCTCTTTTTTCCCTTTTTCCTTTTCCTTTTTTCCTGTTCTTTTTCTTCTTCCCTTCTTCTCTTTTCCTTTTCCCCTTTCCCATTTTTTTTCCTCCCATTTCACTTTCCTGGCTGCTCCTGTGGCTCCTTTCTATGTGTGGGCAGCGGAATTCCCAGATCAGCCAGAACCTGGAAAATTCCAATGGATTCGGATAAAACAGGGAGCAGGAACGGGATAATCCTCACCCTCACCTAAAAACTCATTAACCCAAATATCCCTCCACCTTAATAATTTCATTTAATTAAGCTTAAAACAACCCAAAAATTCCAACAAAACCATTTTCCTGGCCACTAAAATTTATGGATAAATGGATGGATGGATGATGGATGGATGATGGATGATGGATCCATGGATGGATGATGGATGGATGGATGATGGATGATGGATGGATGATGGATCCATGGATGGATGATGGATGGATGGATGATGGATGATGGATGGATGATGGATCCATGGATGGATGATGGATGGATGGATGGATGGATGATGGATGGATCCATGGATGGATGGATGATGGATGATGGATGGATGGATCCATGGATGGATGGATGATGGATGGATGATGGATGATGGATGGATGATGGATGGATGGATGGATGGATGATGGATGATGGATGGATGGATCCATGGATGGATGGATGGATGGATGGATGATGGATCCATGGATGGATGATGGATGGATGGATGATGGATGGATCCATGGATGGATGGATGATGGATGGATGGATGGATGGATGGATGGATCCATGGATGGATGGATGGATGGATGGATGATGGATGATGGATGATGGATCCATGGATGGATGATGGATGGATGGATGATGGATGGATCCATGGATGGATGGATGGATGGTTGGATGGATGGATGGTTGGATGGATGGATGGATGGATGGATGGATGGATGATGGATGGATGGATGGATGGATCCATGGATGGATGGATGGATCAATGGATGGATGGATGATGGATGGATGGATGGATGGATGATGGATGGATCCATGGATGGATGGATGGATGGATGGATGATGGATGGATGGATGATGGATGGATCCATGGATGGATGGATGGATGGATGGATGATGGATGGATGATGGATGATGGATGGATGGATGATGGATGGATGATGGATGGATGGATGGATGGATGATGGATGGATGGATGGATGATGGATGATGGATGGATGGATGGATGGATGATGGATGATTGATGGATGATGGATGGATGATGGATGGATGGATGGATGGATGGATGATGGATGGATGGATGGATGGATGATGGATGGATGATGGATGGATGGATGGATGGATGATGGATGGATGATGGATGGATGGATGATGGATGGATGATGGATGGATGGATGATGGATGGATGATGGATGATGGATGATGGATGGATGATGGATGGATGGATGATGGATGGATGATGGATGGATGGATGGATGGATGGATGATGGATGGATCCATGGATCCATGGATGGATGGATGGATCCATGGATGGATGGATCCATGGATGGATGGATCCATGGATGGATGGATGGATCCATAGATGGATCCTCACCTTCCATGATAAACACCTGAGAAAAACAAGGAAAAAATGGGATAAAACCAGAGAAAAATGAGGAATTTAAACAAGGCAGGAACAGCTCAGCCACAAATCCCAGGTGTTCCGAGTTTCCCCATGGCTGAGCCAGATCCAGCAGGAAAATTTCTCTGGGAATGGAAATTCCCGCTTGGTTTGATGCCTCAAAAAAGCGATTTATTTTGTACCCCAGCCTGTTTGGGGATGATAAAGGAGAAGTCGCCGTTAAAGGTGGAAAAATAATTAATAAATATCCTGAAAATCGATAAAATCCCTGCAATTCCACATCTGTTTCCATGGGAACAGCAGGAGAGGTGCAGGAATTCCTGCGGATGACACTGGGCAGGTTTTCATTCCTGGATTTAATTCCCGGATTTAATGCCCAAGTTTAATTCCCAGGTTTAATTCCTGGATTTAATTCCCGGGTTTAATTCATGGATTTAATTCCCAATTTTAATTCCATTTTTCTCACCTGCGGCACCTCAGGCTGAACCATTTCCACCCCAAACCCATTCCTGGCCTGGGAAATGGGGAGAGAGCTGGAAGAGGAAGGAAAATGAGGGAAAAATGGGAAAAATCAGCTCTGGAAATGCAGGATAAAGAGTTTATTTTGATTTTTTTTTAAATAATGAGAATGTGGGTAAAGAGGAAAAACAGATTTTTTTTTTTTTTTGTGGATAAAGAAGGAAAATAGGGAAATTTTTTTGTGGATAAAGAGGGGAAAAAAGGGATTTTTGTTCATTATAAAGATGGAAAACTTTTTTGTTTTGTGGATAAAGAGGGAAAACAGGGAATTTTTTTATGGATAAGGAGGGAAAACAGGGAATTTTTTTGTGGATAAAGAAGGAAAATAAGGATTTTTTTTTGTGGATAAAGAAAAAAATAGGAATTTTTTTTTGTGGATAAAGAGGGAAAACAGAAAATTTTTTTGTGGATAAAGAAGGAAAACAGGGAATTTTTTTGTGGATAAAGAAGGAAAATAAGGATTTTTTTTTTTTGTGGATAAAGAAAAAAATAGGAATTTTTTTTTGTGGATAAAGAGGGAAAACAGAAAATTTTTTTGTGGATAAAGAAGGAAAATAGGAATTTTTTTGTGGATAAAGAAGGGAAACATGGAAATTTTTTTGTGGCTAAAGATGGAAAACAGGGAATTTTTTTGTGGATAAAGAGGGAAAACAGATTTTTATTTTTGTGGATAAAGAGGAAAACCAGGGATTTTGTTGTTCCAGCAAGGAGAGAAATGCAGAGCATGGGCAATCCTTATTTTTTTTCCCTGAGATTTTTCGAGCTGACAGTTAATTAAGGAGTTAATGAAGGAATTTCTCAGTGCAGGCAGGCCCTTAATGGGCGCAGACAGGAGCTCCGAACTCCGCGATTTCTCCATCAGATTTTCACCCGCGGGGAGAAATCCACCAGCTGTGCCCGCCCGGGTGACAAACGCGGGGAGACAGCGAGGCGGGGAGGCGGGAGATGGGAAAAAACAGGGAAAAAAAGGGAAAAAACAGGGAAAAACAGGGAAAAACAAGGGGAAAAAGGGGAAAAAAAGGGGGAAAGGGGAAAAAAAAAGGTGAAAAAAGGGAAAGAAAAGGGAATAAAAGGGAGAAAAAGGGGGAAAAAGGGGGAAAAAAGGAAAAAGGGAAAAAAGGGGAAAAAAGGTAAAGAAAAGGGAAAGGAAAGGGAATAAAAGGGAGAAAAAGGGGGGAAAAAAGGAAAAAAAGGGGGAAAAGGGGAAAAAGGGGGAAAAGGGGAAAAAAGGGAAAGAAAGGGGAAAAAGGGGGGAAAAAGGGGGAAAGGGGGAAAAAAGGGGGGAAAAAGGAAAAAAGGGGAGAAAAGGGAATAAAAGGGAGAAAAAGGGGAAAAAAGGGGGAAAAGGGAAAAAAGGGGGAAAAGGGAAAGAAGGGGAAAAAAAGGGGGAGAAGCGGGGGAAAAGGGAGAAAAAAGGGAGAAAAAAGGGAGAAAAGGGGAAAAAGGGGGGAAGGGAAAAACAAGGGGAAAAAGGGAAAGAAAAGGGAATAAAAGGGAGAAAAAGGGAAAAAAGGGGGAAAAGGGGAAAAAAAAGGGAAAAAGGGGTAAAAAAAAGAAAAAAGGGAAAAACAAGGAAATAGGGGAAAGAAAAGGGAATAAAAGGGAGAAAAAGGGGGAAAAAGGGGGAAAAGGGGATAAAAAGGGAAAGAAAAGGAAAAAAGGGAAAA